>FLMG01002852.1:3559-20757 GCA_900088475.1 Hyphochytrium catenoides | reverse complement strand
GAAAGAAAGAAAGAGAGAAAGAGAGAGGGAGACAGAGAGAGAGAGAGACAGCCAGAGAGAGAGGGGGGGGGAGGGAGAAGGAAGGCAGGGAAACAGCCACACAGGCCAAACTTCTTCAGCGACAGTAACAGCCCTTGCTGATGGATACATTTCCTAGCGAGGAAATTATCATGAAGGAATAAATTAGACCTTGTATAACGTAACAGACCTCCGCTTTGAAAGACTTGAAATCTAAACCTTTCAATTAGGAGACAGTCTCAGCAGATCCGTTACACTCCCATCAAGCAGAGAACGGAGAGACGTGCAACCCGAGTCATCCTCACGTCACCGACCCTTCTCCTCTCCTCTACACCTCGTCGTCCCTTCTGCTACTATAGCTCTAAATACTTAATCATCGTTGTTGGCCTATCAGCTGCTATGGAGCAAACCTCTTGAGACGGACCTTTTTCGGAGAGAGTGGATGAGACAGCACTTCCGCACGAGCACTGCTTTCCCCTTGATATAAATTGTACCACTAGAGCATCATCAGCAAGACACCAATTATCCGCAGCAGTACATCTTACAAGTGAGTCATAAAGGCACAGATCTATAGCCGCATCTTATTAGTTAGTCATAAGATCTAAAACCAACATCTCTCTCTCTCGTCTTGCATCTCTGAGTAATCCTTGCGCGTTTGTCCGCTGTTGCTCCTTAAACGCAATTCTTCTCCCTGATGCTTACAACTACCGGGGGGACTTGGTAAGAGCGATCAGCCCAGCCGCCCACGTGAACTCTTTTACCACGTTACGGACGGACGCACCATATATTCCACTTAGCTTTTTTAAGATCTAGTATGAGTGCGTGGTGGCCGCTGAGGTCAGCCCGCAGCCATGACTCTCATCATATAGCAATTACCTCTGATTCAAAGGCCTCGGTCAAACTTTAAACCATCCGGCTCACTTGTCGCATCATGTATCGTGAGTGATGCCGCAGTAAAGCTTCGTAAAATGTCGAACCTTGACAGCAGGTCTGGGTGTCGTCGCTTTGGGGTCACTGAAGATAGCATATAGTCTCTTACCATCACCAAAATCTTAAAGAGACCCACGGTCTCTTGTGGCAGATGGAGTAGGACCTCCTACGTCCTCAATTTGAAGCAGTAAGCTTCATGCAATGGCAAGAAGTACCACTCTTGGTGTTTCTTCAATGCACCTCCGATCTGCTGTGACGAGTTTACGGCGCCCGCATGTGTGTCAGCGGCATCATCGGTGATGACACTATATGCGGTAAATGCTGCAGCATCACTATTCGGAGCCTACAAAGTCCTCCACTCCCGCAGGGGATTAATGGGAGGTTACCTCTTGTCCAGGCCTTTTGCGGTGCGGATTATGACTTATGACCGGTAGCCTGCTTTCCCCCGTTATATAAAACGGCTTAATTACACCGGCAGACAATCACTCTCTACTGAGGACAAAGCATTGGGACTAAGCGTCTCGAGAGCTTCACCAAGCTGCATGGTGTGTTATAGAAACCAGGCGTGTGCCTTGTTTGACCAACGTTACCACGGAGCAAGCTCCAACTCCAGTTTCTATATGATGAAAGAGTTTTCCCTATGGCCCCAAAGGTCGCACACTTGTCGCACAGGCGACTGAAGCTGTCGCATGGAGCTGCATGAAGAGCAAGTAAGGCACAGGGTGCCACAATAATAGCGGCCGAGGAGGAGAGCGCAGCAAACCGTCAATACAATGGCCAAATAGGCGGTCTGCAAAACCTCAAGCTAACCCTAGTAGCGGCAGAGAAAGAGGGGTAAGAAAGAGAGAAGAAAGAAGAGGAGACAGAGCTAGAGAAAGAGAGAGAGAGAGGTGGGCAAAGGCTAGAGAGATGCAGGAGAGGAAGAGGTAGGATGGACAGGGCGACAGAGATGGGCGCAGGCCTAATGTTCTGATGCAGGCTTGGTGCCTGCCGGGAAGCCTGATTCTCCCTTTCACCTGATTTTCCTCCGTCCTCAGCTTCACAACCTTATCACTAGCCGGATCTGATAGGGGATCTACGAGTTTAGTAAGTTGACAAGGGTGATTGTGCCGAAATATTAGCTATTCATCACCCTTGTGATAACCTGGTCGCTACGAATATAAGAGCTGGACGCTAAATTGTCAGAAAATAGTAATGTTGAGATGTCAGCTACGGGCACTGCTGCAGGTGTGGATCTCCAAAACGACCATCGAGAAAGATGCAGACGGCGGTGAGTGAGCTATCGCCGCTGCAAAGCTGGAAGTGCATGTAAGACATGAACGTTCTTCCATGTGCTAGATCCTTCGTTCGAAGGCGAGCTGATGAGCTTGCGGGCCAGCCGGTGTTAAGGCAACACTAATCTGCTCCTCTCCTCAGCGGAGTATGGTGGCTCGTAGTCAGCCAGAGGAAGAATGATGAGGACTAGTCTGCTTCGTAGGCCCTGGCTGCACCTATCTCGGGCCAGACTCCCCCATCAATCCTGCTCATTACTCAAACTTCCCTCCGTCTCACAGTTCAGTCGAAACACCAGCAGCAGTCAGAAGCCATCGAACAACCCGAACGACTCAACTAGCGGCCAAGTTACCGCTCCCCGCAGACGAAGAATGAACGCACAAGAGAGACTCGAGAATATTCAGAAACTTCTTCACTATGTCTTCCAGCATGCAACAGAGGGAGACGCAGACTCAGTGGTGCAAGTTATGGACGAGTTTAATCATAAACACGCTACCATGATGCACGTTGGCTCCGCAAAGGGCGGTTTGCTGGACGAGGTGGTTCAAAATCACCATCCCAAAGTGATGATGGAGCTTGGCGCCTTCTGCGGCTACAGTGCAGTCCGTTTCGCTCGCTGGATTCGCAATGATCCTGAAGCACATTTCTTCTCTTTTGAGGTCGATCCCCTGCATGCTGCGATAGCCACCAAAGTCGTTGAGCTTGCTGGACTGAGGGATAAGGTGACTGTCATTGTCGGATCCTTCTCCGAGCGCATTGATGCTGTGAGAGAGCGGAACGGAATCAAACACGTCGACTTCTTCTTTATAGACCATATGAAGGATCTGTATCTGCCAGACCTAAAACTTATTGAAGAGAAGAAGCTCCTACGTCAAGGCTCCGTTGTCGTAGCAGATAATATTATTATGCCTGGGGCGCCAGCTTATGCCGAGTACATCAAGTCGAGCCCACTCTATGAGACACAGCTGTTGGAAGCGACAATGGAATGCTCGGATGGACAGGAGAGGAGAGATGCCGTCGCTGTATCTATTTTCAAGGGCTAAGGATGCCTGCTTGTCAAAAGAAGCGCGAAGAGAAAGCTGTTTGAAGGCTTGAAGGTAACGGATCAAGCGATAGGGAGAGAATATGGGAGATAGCAAAGGGACACATGGCAATTAGTGGCACATGCTAGCACTCACTATCCCTCCTCCCATTTGTAATAAAGCTTCACGTGCGCGTGATAGTGTTCATTTGATGCTCAAGTCCTTGAAGACGAGTCAGAAGCTCAGGACACAAAGTAGGATAGGAGAATGTATGCGCGGTACTGGAAAAAGAGAAAAGACAGGATGGGGAAGAGTACTAAACGGCAGTTCAGGGCCATTCAATTACACTGTACGTCGCTTCTTCTTCTCCCTCTTAAGAACCTTCTTGACCTGCTTGTTCTTCTGTCTTTGAATATCCTTGGCTGAACGCTTCAGCTTGCCTTGCACGGCCTGATTGCCCTTGCGAACCATAAGGAAGTTCTTCTTTCTCTGTTTCTCTGCGTTGGTTGTTCCGCCTGACTTCTCCTTGCCTCGCCATTTCTCTCTTCCTGCAATGATGGATTGCAACCGCTCCTCTAAGGTCAATCTCTTCTTCTTCTTGATACCCTCCAAGTCCGTCGGGTCCAACTGTAATACAACGGAGTCACTGTGAGACGTAGTGCGAGGATGACATACTTGAGAGCGCAGAGTAAAGAGAGAGAGGTTGAGGCCAAGGAAAAGAGAGAGGAAGAGAGACAGAGAGAGAAATCCTACCTTGTAGCCCTCAGCTGCAGTTTCTTCCTTTTTCTCTTCCCTTGCCCTCTTTCTCCTATTCCTTGGATCTTTCTTCTCTTTCTCGGCAGCTTCCTTCAATAACTTTATCCGTTCAAAGTCCTTGGGAGTGAGAATTCTTCTCGCTTCAATCCGATCCCTTTGGCTGCGCACTGGGTTGCCCTGTGGACACAAGGATCCTTAATCCTTCACGGTGGTAGAGCATCCACAGTGAACGACGGCACGGCAAAGGAAGTCAAGGCATAAAGAACAGTCTTTCTATCTCCTCTTAAGATGGGGGAAGAGAGCTGGCATCGTCAGATCTAAAGTCTGTGTTGTGAAGAGGAAGCGAGAAAGCAAGGAGGTACGCTGGATGACTGTGAGAGACAGAAGAGATATCCAATTTTTTGAGTCGAGGGATGACGTGAGAATAGTCATAGCCTTACCTCTTCCTGCTGATTAATCTCTTCTACTTCCTTCGCTTTAGTCTTGGCACCCTCCTTCTTCTTGACAGCTCCGTCATTTTCGAGGTGTTCATCTTCTTCCATAGCTTCCTCCTCTTCGTCCTCTTCTTCCTCCTCGTTCTCGTCGTCCTCCTCCTCTTCCTCTTCAACATCGGTCCCGATGGCTTCGCCTTCATCATCAGAGGGAACGTCCACCCATCCATCGGAGTCATCACTTCCTTCTTCCTCTTCTTGCGAGGACGCCACGGCCCATGGATCATCATTGAGTTCATCGTCAAACATTCCCTTCTTTTCTGCCTCATCGAGCAGCTCAGCACCCTCTATTCCCTCTTTGGCCTCTAATTCTCCAAAAGCCTTAGGCTTTGCTCCTATGTTATGGTACTTCCCCCTCTGCTTCGGTTTGAGGATGGCGGGGTATGTCTCGCGGATAAAGTTGAGAATACTGCGGGCAGCGACCATAATACCTAAGGCACACGGACATTTTAGAAGCGTCGCGATAGTAGGAGCTAAATAGTCTTCCAGTCGTCCAATCTCTGTCTGTTTTGTCGTCTGTCTCTTCCCTTCTAACACAACTTCATTCTCTAGTTCCCCCCGGTCTCTCCCTTGTGCTAAGTTTCCCATTCCCACTCTTCCTTCGCTGTTTTTCCGCCTTAATGCTCTCTCCGATCTACAGCCAGGACTGCCCTCTCCGGTGTTCCGGGATACTATTCTTCCTTCCTTTTACCTTTATCTCTTGACTTGCTGTACATGATGAGATCAGAGATGAGGTAGTCCATATTCTCACTTTCCAGGAGTAGTGGAACTCGGGCAAATATCTCTCGAAGTGAGTTGATACCTATACACCAGTCGACAGGTCAATGAGATCTATCAGATGACTAAAGGGGAGCACTTTAGCAGTTGCTCGAATAAAAGAGATTTTGCAGAGTCTAAGGCCAAATAGCACACCCAGAATCGTGCACAAATGACAAAGCAAGAGGGAGTGACGGTGATACGTGGCAGAAAAGGAAACAATTAGTATGAAGAAGGTAGCTCCGATCCGCTTTTCGTCTCCTACCTAGTGCAATGACCTCCTCTCGATTTCTTTCCGTGATAAAGTTATGAGCAATGGCGTGAACAATTTGCTGCAGCTCCTCGGGTGGTAGAAGGTCATGACAGCCTTGTACCAGATAGGCTAAGATCTGAGTGACATGCTGCTGATGGGAGGTGAGATACCTGCATGATAGCAAGGAACAATGCAGTGGACAGGGACGCACAAGGGAGCCAGCAAAGGCAGTACGTGAGAGCTTGCCAAGGGGCTTAGTTTGTCTCCGCCTCTATCCTCTATCGTCTTTCAGTCCTATCTGCGTCTGTAGACTATTAGAAGTACGTAAGGGTCCGCCTAATCTATCCCCAGCGTACCTTTGTATGAAGGGATAGAAGTTGAGCAGGATGAGCTTGTGGAAGCCGATGAGCCGACTAATAAGATTAAGTAGAAGAAGCTTAACTTCAAAGCGCTCAGTGGAGGATTTCAACTTTTTGAATAGTTTCTCGGCAAACCCCTAAGGAGATAGACACAATGTCAGTATAGGCATCTCGCAGGACATACAGCGCCGAAGGCAGAGTCACAGGTACTAGCTAATCTGTAAACTCAGAGATAGCCGCCTTAGGTACACAAAGGGTCCGTTTAAAGATGAAGTAGAGAGGGAGGGAGAGAAAGAGAGAGAGGGGAGAGAAAGAGAGAGAGAGAGAGAGAGACATAGAGATAGATAGATAGATAGAGAGAGAGAGAGAGAGAGAGAGACCGCGCCGGGTTTTCACCTGAGGATCATTTATCAGCTGAAGTGCCGGGAACATAATCTGTACTCGGCCTTCCTTCTTCGCCATTGCTTTCTTGTTCTTTTTTATTATCTTCGCCACATGTCTGTTTCTCGCCCTTGTCTTCTTAGAATGAGCGTGCGCGACCATATGTGGCTCTACTTTGTCTTTCTCCCGGTTCGCCCCTTCCTCATCTTCCTTGTCCAGCTTCTCGTCAATTCCGAGGAAGAACTGTACGCCTGCCACCATCACTTTGGAGTTCTTCGAAAGACACGCTTCAGCGATGACGTTGACGGTTCTCGCATCTGTCCAGATCTGGGGAAGTGACAAACGGGAGTCAAACCAGCAGAACCTTTACGCGGCTCACTATCAAAATCTCGCCTCGCAAAAATTTGCTTGTCCTCCCTCCGCTCCCGCCTGTTCCCTCTGCTCCCGTCAAACATCTACCCACTGGACGTCTAACTGTCGCGAACTCTTTTTGCTCCTATCTTCTGAAGGACCCTTGCCTTCACCTTGCAGCTGAGATCTTCTTTCTAGCTTTGCATCTTACCTTTCTATGGTAGAGCTCCACGACAATGTCTATTGCCTTCTTGCTAACAACCTCGTGATCGTCATTTAAAAGCGTAAACATCATGGATTGGAGCTTTTTGTTGACCTTCTCGTTGCGAGAGCCCTGTGATATTGGACATCCAACACTATAAGATGACACACATAAAAAGGGGAGCAAATATTATGAAGAGGACGCAGAACTGCAGAGACAAGCCAAAGAGACTTCTTTCAAGAGGCTTCATGCCACATGGCAGAATTGGGAGCACCAGAGGCCGGCAGGAACTGGTAAAGCAGCAGCAAGAAAACAAACGGAGTCAAAGTGATAAAGAACCTCCTCTCTTCAACCTCCTAGCTCTTAGCCTGACCTTGTTGATGTTCTTGACGTCATTTACAATGTGAGAGAAGAGAAGCTCTCTAAGCCGCTTGTCCTCACAACGAAAGAGAAGGAACAGAAGCTGGCAGAGGGCAACTGGCTCGACTTGCCCTGTGTGACAAGCGGCCTTAGGTCGTGCGAAGTACTGGCGTTGGCAAGTCTCATTGCCTTCATCGCGGGAAGTATACCGCGTATTATATGTGACGACCCATTAGACTGTCCTCTTCCCATTTTTCCAGAATATTGTCCGACCGCTGCATTTCGTGGCAGAGGCACAGCCCAGCTTACTATGCCCACAGAAGCCGCCAATACCTCTTCTCTACGTAAACTTTTCCTCATTCTAGGTACCCTCAAGTCTCTTACCTCTATTGCGCATAAGGATGAGTGCCTGCACAAGAGTCATGCGCAGCTTCGGCTGAAGTATAGCGTGGTTCCGCTCCAAAAGAAGCATCAGCTCGGCCGGAAACGTCTCTAAATCTGTGGACGACGATTGCGAATAGAATTCAGACGAAATGATAGGGAAGAAGGGATGTCTCGGAAGATGAGAGACACGGCAATGCTTATAAAGTGGAGAGCAGCCCAAGCGACAATACTTCAGCGGAAAGGTGCTTTAGAAGTGGCGATACTCGCCAGGTGAAGAAAGAACAGCGACAGAGGAGGAGAAACACCCAGACGAGAGACCAGGGATGAAAAAGACAAACCTTTCGGGTAACACGAAGCCACATGACTGAGAAATGTCACCATGCCACCGAAACTTTCCGATTCCTTGCCGGGTTGGAGCTGGAATATTTTGAGCTCGCTCTGGTAGTGTCTGCCCGCCCAAAGATGTTAGCAAAGACTAGACAATACCTGCGGTCATGCCGTCCTCACCTGTACTGCAGCTGAAAGTCATCTCGATAGCCATCCGGGTCTCTCTTGATCAGATTCTGAAGCTGAGGCAGCTTCATCGCCACATCAAACTTCACTCCTGCTGCCATGGTCCTTTAAATATCACTGTGCTCTCACACGAGCCACGCTTCTTTTAGACCAAGCAAACCCCCGTGAGCGGTCGGCAATAAGGAGAAGAGTCTCCCACAGTTGAGACCCTGGCCAACCCGTCCTCTGCAGTAGAAGGTCAGGAAGCTGCGGTTCTGAAGCTTGCTTGCGCCTTGCTTCAGAAGCTCCCATCAGAACGCCTTCCGCATGGCTCTTCATCGCTGCTCCTGATGCTGCTGCTTCTTCCCAACATAACGCCCAAAGCTCCTTTGCCCTTTGATTGGTTCGCAACCATAGAGATCAGCACCAGAATCAGTAAAACTGGTTATTGAATAGAGATTGGCTGTGATTACTTGATTTTTGGTTTTGGGAGTATTGGGAGACCGCGTGTGAACGGGCAAGGTGTCAACGCATCGCGCGGTCTCATTCAGTTGCCGAGGCTAGCAGAGCGGCAAGAAGAAGAATGGTGCCCATGCAGGCAAAAGGCACATGCGACAGCGGAAGCAAGCTGCATTGGGCTTGAGAAAGCCGTGTATTGTAACCTAGGTGGCAATGCAGTACGGCTTTGAAAGACTTCTCTATACAGGTGTAACAGAAGCTGGGGCAATGGGAACACCTGGGCTCTGGGAGCGTTGCGAGCTCTTTGCCATCAAGGAGAATATTTAGCTAGCTGCTTTCCTACTAACAGAGTTCTCTTTAGGCCGGCTAGAGCTCTTGGGACCAATCTTCACCTCTTAGCGAACAGCCGTTGGAGGACGCTTAATGGTCTGTCCTGTCTGTCCATACACGGTATGGTTGAGCTTGGCCTCGCTGTAAATAGAGGGGCCAGTAAGTCTGGTTGTGCTGTGGAGCGGAGGCTTCTTAGAGTCATTGCTGGTTTGTTGAACTGCTAAAATAAAGATTTCAGAGTGCAAGACCAGGCCAGTCTGGTCTCTCTGAGCCGCCCCGTTCAAAGTTTTTGACAAGATCTGGGTTGAAGAGCTCGATAAACTAGGAAGGACGTGGCCCCATGTCAAGCTCTGCAGATGGTATCGATGGCTCTCAGGGTAAGCACTCACCTGCTGATCCATCATTCTGGGTTTAGGGTAGGAGAACCGGATGTATTCGTCAAAGATGGAGCTGTACGCCCACCGCTGTACCTTGCGAAGACATCCCACAAGACATCCGGTTCGATGCTAAGGATAAATACTTTTAGCGGCACAAGCGGATAGAGCGTAAAATAAGGAAACCAATGGAAAGAGAAGAAATGACAGGCCAAACTCTACTAACTAGTATATACCTTGCCCTTATTGCAATGGATCAGCATTGGATGATTGCGTTTATCTGAGGAAGGGGGTGGAAACGGAAGGTCATCTAAGAAGGTGGTCACCCAGTCATTTGCTAGTAACGATGCCGCTCTTGTCCGTAACCTCTTATTGTTCCGGAAAGTTGTAGCGCTCACTTACCAAGCACCGCACTAAGTGCAGCAGCAATCCCCTTCTCCGGAATGTCAACGAATGGCTCCTGATATCCATGGCAGGGCAACAGAGTCAGCAAAAGCAGTCGGTAGAAGCGGACGAAAGAACATAGGGGGCTGA
Source organism: Hyphochytrium catenoides (assembly GCA_900088475.1). Taxonomy (NCBI): domain Eukaryota; class Hyphochytriomycetes; order Hyphochytriales; family Hyphochytriaceae; genus Hyphochytrium; species Hyphochytrium catenoides. Next base: position 11,033 of record FLMG01002852.1, on the reverse strand, counting down.
CCTTATTTCCAGGCACTCCGAACTGCAGAAGCTTAACATTATTTTGCTCCATGAACTTGCAATTTGCATGCGGATACTCCTCCAGAACCAGGGTTCTGATATCACCAAGACAAGAAGGTGGGGATACATTGTAAGAAGGGCCGCAGCTGCCTCCATAGAGCTCAGAGAGCCAAGTTCTAGTACGTCATTGAAAAGCTTCTCCACATTGACAGAAAGAAAGGAGAGAACGTGGACACAAAGTAATCCATAGGGTTAAGGAAACAGAGAGGGGCACTTGCAAGATCGCCCGCAGGCCCAGCCTCTTCAGGAACGGGAAGTGCTTCTTCTTGGGAAAGCCGCCTACATCACAGGTTTAGCAATCAGTTAGAATGACGTCCATACATAGCGGGAGGTATAAGATAAGCCAACGTCAAGTGATAAGTAGGCCAAGCAGGTGGGGCGCACATAAAATGAATGCTTGAGAACATGTGCCGTACTTCGATAGAGTCCTTTCTCTATCATTGCAAAGTTCTCTGGAGGAATCAGCTCTTCAGGCTCGTCATTGGAAGGCGCCGCTAGGATCGGGGGAGGTGAGTTCTCGTCCATCTTTGACATAGATGCTTTGTAAGCGTCTCCACGCTTAGATTGGATGTGAGAGCGGATCCACTACTGCGGACTGTACGTGACCAGGGGAAGTAAGGCAAAGGAAAGACGCAGAGAGAGTCCCCGGAACATCGTGAGCGGTGCACCTGCCCAGCAGGAGACTTAATCTCTTCTACCAGCCAAAGTTATGAAGGACCACAACCGGCAGTGGCAGTGCAACATAAGTAAAGCCCAGGGAGCGATCGACAAGGCCACAGTTCCTTGACTGGCGCCGTATCTCCGACCCCCCCGCCGGCCCCGAAAGTAACTGAAGACTGCGATAGGGATTCGCAAGACGACAAGTCAGGCCTTCTAAGAACTAAAGGTTATCTGGCCAGGTCGGTAAGCCTGGACTCAGGAGAAGTCATCTGACCCCGGGCTCAGTGGCGTCGCAGAAAGATGTTGATGAGATGCAATGTCAGATCTGAGCGCACATGTCTTGAAGGTGTCGACAATATAGGGCAATATGAGGTTCACGATACATCACAACAGGTATGACAGATATAGCAATATGTATTGTATTAGTCGAAAATAGCGAGTCAATACATATTGCGGCTATCCTAGGTCGCTCAGGCGGCAAACAACAGTGAAAATTCATCTGTGAAAATCTGCAATCTCTGTTATTGACATCTTATAAAGAGGCTGGCTGAAGACTTCAGGGCAAGCTCTTTCCATCCTCACAGGCGACCCGTAGGGCTGGTAGCTACACGTTGGGAGGATATTCACTGGCAATGCAGCGAACAAGATGCCCCATCAAATGCCGCCATCTTCTCTTTCTGCCTTCACCAAGTTAGCCCTTCTTGGATGATCGGAGGCTGCGTCTAACTGCTAACACCAAGCGCTGTTATGGACTGTCTGTGGAGGCCTCGTTCGTTCTCTATGTGTCTTTAGCGTGTTTGCTTAACCCTCGTATCGCGGCTGGTGTTAGACTCTTTGCCAGGATGCAGAGCCCCCCATGAAAATCGATGTATATAGACTGTGAGTATCTGCTCGATCCGATAGCTTCAGGTCCAACGGAAGCCGTTGTAGTTTTGCAATCGTGCTTGGCATTATAAATCAAAGGACGGTTATTGTTGTCGGTTCTTTGTCTTCGTTCGGCTTTCTTTCTTATCCCTTCACGCATCGTGGAGGCTAAGCCACCATCTGTGGCGGTGTCTGCACTACCTCCCCTTCTCTCTTCTCAACTTCTCCCGAGCGTTCTCCCATCTGAAGCAGCTCGGCCTGCTTTTGAGCCATCTGTCGGTAGGATAAGGCTTCCTCCTTTCTCTCTAACGTCGTCAATAGCTTGGCGCATTGCTCTAACGCCTCACAACGCTCCTGGATATTGTCGCAAGTGTTAAGAAGAGCTTGATACTCAGCGAGAGCAGACTCCGCACAGTTCTGGGCCTGAAGTTAGGAAGACATAGACATTTGGGAAAGGGACGACAGACACAAGACCTGTTAGGCAACCTCTTGCGGACTCGTCTTCTCGACTCTTTACAAGGAAAATGACTGCCTGCTCCTAAACATCTGGATCTCTCAACTTCTTTAATCTATTCCTCTTATGTCGGGCTAAGTCCTAGACTTCTCTGAATTCTCTCATCTTCTTCGAGCTCCGCCTCTCTGTCTCAAAGTCATACCTGCAAGACATCAGCTAGTCTCTTTCTAGTAAGAGAAGACTCATGCGCTCCTAGGGATCTCCTCAACAGTCCTTCGGCCACCTCCAGTCTATCTAGCGACATGTAGAGAGTGCCAAGCTCACGTAGAAGCGTTGCATTCTGGGTGACCGCAGCACAAAGAGGATCAGACGATGAAACCTTGCCAAATTCAGCCCGGGAAATTGGATCACTTACCATCATTCCCAGCCTCAGTGCCTGGTCTAGGGCTTGATTTGCTTCCACGGTTCTAGGCGGAGAAACTGTTGAAGCGAAAGATTAGTTTGTTTAGGCTGAATAGTGGTATCCGGAACTGAATGTTGAAGTCAGGAGGAGACCAACAAGTGCTGCAGACAACGTGCATCTGTCGCTAGCAAGCCGAGACCGAAAGCACGTGTGGACCGATGACTGACGGAAGGACGTTGGACTGAAGATAAGTGAAGGAGTATAGGAAGCTTACCACTGAGGCATAAAAGTGCCAGATATCCCCAGACATCGGCGTTAGTGTTGTCCAGCATGTTGGCCTCAGACAGCGCGTCCTCTGCGTCCTGCCAGTGCTCAAGGCGAATCGAGGAGACCCCAATGAGCAGCCAGAGGGAAGGAGAGAGCGGGGAGAAGAGAGAACAACCACGGAGGAGTATCTCTCTGGCAACAGCAGGCTGAGATGACTGGAGATAGAGGTGACCTAGCCGTAGAAAAAGCTTTAAGGGAATTCTGATCCCATTCTGTGGGCCACTTTGCCCTTCCCCTCCTGCTCGACCTTCTTTACTCTCCTCTTTCGACTCTAGTAGGGAAAGGACGCGCGTGTAGCTCTCCCTTGCTCCATTATTGTCTCCCAGAGCCTCCTGCACGTGTCCAAGCTCGTCCCATAGTTCAGGAGAAGAAGGATCCTGCTCGACAGCGGCTTGCAGCATTATTTTGGCACCTTGGAAGTCCTTAGACAAAGCTAGGACCTGCGCCTTCAAAAGTCGCTGTTGTTCCAAGATAACACCAAGGGTGAGAAAGCTAAGCTTACAAAGGCTGTAGCGGTCAATTCAGAGGTAAAAAGAAGGCGGACTGCATTGTAGGGGGAAGAAAGAGCTGGAATTAGCAAGATAGGAAAGGAGGCGAAGCCGTAAATAGAAGACTAAGAGGCCAGCGAAGCAGTACAGGGCCAAAGGCGGATGGAGGTTGGCCAGACCCAAGGCAAGACAAGATGAAGACGGAAAAGTCAAAGGAAAAAAAAGGCAGAAAATGCTCAGAGGTATTGCCTCACCTGTCTGCTTCTCAATGTTTTCTTGTCTTCTTGAGTTACAACGCCGTCTGCCATATCCAGAGCAGCAGCAGCCAGTGCATGCAGTTTCCGCTCACAAAGAAACGCAGCAAGATCATAACAGACTGCTGCCTTGCTGATGCCACTTTTTTCGTCCCCTTCACCCTGTTCTCTTGACTTCCAGCTATTGGTAGCAGATGTGATCTCCGCTTGGCAGAGCCTTCCTCTAGGATCTGTGCCCGATAAGCGAAAATACAATGCTAGAAGCGAGTGAGACAGGGGAGCCTCGTCTAGTCTGCTTTTCTCACTAACTTCTACAGCGCTTTTGATCACCACCTTCCAGGTAAAGCAAGAAGGGTTAGTCCGGCAAAAAGTAAAAATAGTCATTACGCACGAGTTTACTGTTTACCTCAGCCATTGCCAACTCGCGCTGTTCAAGAAGAAGAGCTCCATAAGTTAGAAGTGCCCCTAGATGCTCCGAGTCTATTGTTAGGCATTCCCGGAGGCTCTTCACCGCATTGGTTACGTCAGCCTGCCGCAAGCTGAAGAGACCTAGAAAGACAGCCAAAGTACAAAGAGAGCAGTAGGTCAAGTCGAGGTAGGGTATGGCACTTGAAAGGTTCAGACCAGGGGCTCTTCTAGAGGCTATTTCCATTCTCCAATAGTCTCGAATAGCAATTGAGATTGACATAGAACGAGACGTCAAGAGAAACCTCAAAGTCAGGAAGGACACAGGCAGGAGGATACCGATGCACATATACAGAGCGACTAAGGACCTCATTATGAGGGACTGGGAAAGACAGCGGGGCAAAAGCAAAGAGTCAGAGAGAGAGAGAAAGATAGCGGGCTTTATCCTTCTCCCACCATAATCGAACCACACTTTAGGGTTCCAGGCTCCTTTCTTAGGAGCCTCCTCTTCTGCCAAAGCAATGCAATCCAGATAGAGCTTCTTGGCCTTCTCCCAGTCCTCATTGGCCTGACAAGTAACCGAAAAGAGAGAGAAATGCGCACGATGGACGTGCGACGGTAACTCAGGACCTTGAATTTTTAACGACAAGCAATGGGCAAAAGCGCTAGCAGAAGTCAATCAAGAAAGATCTCAGGGGAGGTAGTGGCCTCCTTGAGGAGCACAGCTGCGTACAGCGAGGCACACAAGGAGGGACAAGAAACAAACCTCTGCTTCTTCCGCCAGAGCTTTGGTCTTTGACAGAGGATTAGATTTGGATTCCTCCTCTGCCGTGAAAGCATGCAGGGCTGGTTGCGGAATAGTGGGCTCCGAGAGATGCAAAGTCTCATTTAGGGCTTTATTAACCTAGAGATGGTCGCAAGAGCAGAGTCAACACATACGAATGAGTCCATTGTGTTAGGCGGATGAACCATTAGAGTAGGAACGACAGCATAAGGGCCACGGCGCGGGGTACCAAGGAAGGCGAAGAGGATATCACGGAATAGCAGCTGAAAGACTTAAATCGAGGCAGCCGAGGAGTAAGACTTGTAAAGGGTCAAGGACGAAGTTAACAGCACTCGCCAAACCGACTAAAGCGTTCAAGGGCACCGACTGAGCGACAGAGTAGTTGTACAGAGTGAGAGAGACATTGTGGGCCATGGACTCACTTCCTGCATTAGATAAGCGTATAGCTCGCTGTAGAAGCTTTCCTCCGCTTCTGGTGCGGGCCGTTCAGGATATCGCTCCTTTACAATTCTGTGCAGCATCCGAATAAGAAGGAGAAGGTACAGAGCAGACCCATATATAGCTGGAGCCATAAGGAATGGGAGGTGAAGGAGGCACCCAAAGAGGGTTACCAAAGAAGTAGACAAACAGGAGAGGAATTCCTTCCACCTGACGATGTATCCTTTCAGCTTTTCCTTGAAGGCATGATAGATGCGTTGGCTGTTCAGCTTATAGAAGAACTTCGGTCGCACATCCCCCTGTGGCAGAGTTAGAGGTGGTTGGCGTGACAGAAGAGTGCATAAGACCCATAACTTTGGGTAGAAGGAATAGCAGTATTTGCAATATCGCAAGGGGGAGATAGAACTTTATCACTCCTGACTGTCTCTTCTCTCTCTACTTGTACTTCTTTTTCTCTCTCTCTCTCTCTCTCTCTCTTTCTCTCTCTCTGTCTTTCTTTCTGCTGTTGATGTCTCTTACATTAGTCTCCTTGGCGCAGACTTCATACTCTGCGACGATCGTTTTGATAATATTGCACACCTCTCCTCTGAACTCCACACAAGCATCCCGAGAGGGAAATGGAGGAAGAGGAGGTCGTGACGGAAGAAAGTCCGTGACCTTATGAGTTGGGGGTGGCGGCGGCGGCGGCGGGAGAGAGAGAGGAAGGGGAGTGCGGATGCGGCAGAAGGCCTCCGTGCCTAGAAAATGATGTACCACCATTAGGCCCTAAAAAAATTTACTGTGCTGCCAGGTAGCTTATGGGACAACAGGCGAAGAAGAGAAAGGGATCAGAAAGAGAAAGGTCAAAAGATCAGGATCGTACCTTTAGCTTTCAGTATCGCCAGCTGCTCAGTAGCTTGAGAGGGAGGGGAAGGGTTCGCAGAATCAGTAGATTGGACCTGTCCTGCAGCCTGAAGTAGAAGCTGGACTAGCTGTGATTCTTTGTCATTGCTTTCAACCGCCTCCTCCCTCTTCTTTACATCTTCAAGAGTTAGGGGAGAGGCAAGTGCAATAGAGCTTGTTGAAGGAGCAACAGAACGTTCCCCTGGCGCGGCGAGATCATTGAGCGGAAATTCAACTTCCAGGCGCCACACATCCAGTGGAGGTTTCTTAGGATGCCAAACGACGTACGACAACAGAGGAACAGAGTTAACGGAGCGGGAGTTTTGTAAGGACAATGTACTGGCTAACGTAAATGAATCTGTAGAAGGACAGACGTTCAGCTAAGAAGAAGGTGGCAGTGTAGATATGCTGTGAAAGGATTAGGTCACAAGTCAGGATATAGATGAAGAGCAAGCTTGGCTGGATACCTGTTCCGCAGCTGAGATGCTTCCTCCTTTTTTTGCTGGTGCTACACCTTTAGCTGGACCTTTCTCTTTCTCAGGAGGACTAGAGGGCGGGGCGACACGCTCAATAACGCACTTCAAGCTCCCTGATTTTGCCATTAGCGCCTTCAGTTGCTCTTTTTTCTCCTGACAGTGAACAGAGAAGAGTCACGGAGAGAGGATAAGCAGTGAGCGACAGGTGAGCCTGCGTATAGGAAGAGTGAAGCGCAAAGCGCGCTACGCAAGCCACTAGGAGACAATTAAAAGCGCGAGAAGATCTTACAAAGTACCAAGAGCTACATGAGAGCCGTGATTGCTTTTCCCTGACCACTTGCCTACCTTGTCATAAAGCATAGTGCATGCTCCGTCAAAGCGTAGACTCCACAAAAGGGAAGGGGCGAGAGGAGGGTCTACTACTGCCCCTCCTGTCTCTCCCTCCGCAGGAGAGGGAGTGGCAGGCGTAATGGTCTCTGATGTGACTCTGCAGTTCAACAGCTGCTTGGGTTGATCCTCGTAGAGTGGAAAGTACACCAGAGCGGAGTATAGAGGACGAATCTGCGACTCATCTAAGGATAGAGGAGATGGATGTCAACCATTAGCCAGGCAGGAAGGCCCGTCCGTTCAAAAGTAAAGGAGAAGGACCACGCAAGAGCAACACCCCGCCGTACATCTTCAAAGGACAGAGAGAGACATTCGAGAAGGGAAACTAACAAAGTAAGTTAACAAAGAGATAGCTGCGCCTGATATAGAGTACTAGGCTTAGAGAGAGAGAGAGAAATGATAGCAACGTGAGAGCCTCAAAGAGAGAATCGAAAAGGACAGGTGAAAAGAGAGAGGGAGAGAAAGAGAGAAAGAAAGAAACAAAGAGGGAGAGTGAGAGAGAGAAGTAAAAAAGCTGGTTCATCGATTCCGTAGTCTAGCACCTTCTTCCTGTGGGGGAGTCCAAGAATCAGGTACCGACTTCAGCTTCAAC
>FLMG01002851.1:55778-72333 GCA_900088475.1 Hyphochytrium catenoides | reverse complement strand
TCACTCTCCAACCTCGATCCGAAAAGGTAGACGGGCATCCTTCCTGCTTTCCTTCTTATTTCCAGTTGATGAGAAGCAGTACGTCTGCTGACCATCTCTTCTTCACGTAGGCGATGTAACTACATGTTTCAGCTAAATGATATCGCCTGGAACTGCCATACCTGCCAAGCAGATGACACCTGCGTTCTGTGTATGGACTGCTTCAAGCAGGGTGACCACACCGGGCATGAGGTCTACTTCCATAGAACCAAGCCCGGTGGTAAGCTTCTCAGCACGAACATCACCATGGCGAACGCAGATCCTGACCTTATCGTGCTGTCCACCAGGTTTCTGTGACTGTGGAGATGAGGAGGCCTGGGACCCGAGAGGCTTCTGCATCCGCCACGCTCAGGCACAACTCGAGCAGGACCCATTGGCCGCCTTTCCTTCTGACCTCGCTGCCCGCGCCCAAGTTATATTCAGTAAGGTCGTCCGCTATCTCTATGACAGTGCTGTTGCGGTTTACAAGTCTTATCAGGAAGAGTGGGTATCAAGCTTTCCGGAAGGTATGGTTTGCGTAAGCTTCTGCACTAGTACAATGCTCCTAGCTGAAGTGTCTCGCTGGCGTAGGCTCGCTTTATAGCGTAATTCTCCACAACGACGACGTCCATACGTTTGACGAGGTTCGAATAGCTCTTCGGGACCTTGGCTGCCCTGACTACGCAGAGCTGCCAAATGAGGTGGATTCTGTGGGGCAGGCCACTGTCAAACGTGACGTGAACCTCAGAGACGCGCTGGCTGCGCTCCAACACCTTCAAAGTGTCGGACTCTTGGCGTCCTTGGCAGATTCTGCCAGATATGCGATGGAGAGCAAGAGCGTTGCCCTGATTAAATGGTTGCAACATGTCTGTGACAAGTCTGAAGGTCTTCGCTACTTAGCAGGACAAGCATTCACGGTAACCGACCCAGAACTGGATCAACAGACAATCTTTGGTGATAGTCCTTTGCAAACTGACTGGCCGTGTCCCCCTACTCTGCTTGGAACAATGCTGAAGGTAAGAACCCTCTCACTAGTGATGGGAGATGATCAACTCAATAGAATACTGAGATACTTGCCATAGGTTGATCCCTACCTGAAGAAGGATATTGGTGTCCTCCTGCACGCTCTCTATATGCGCCTTCTGGCCGATCTGGCCTTCAAGCGACACTTCGCTGTTGACTACACGCGATCTTACGCATTTCTCTCGGACAGATATGTCCGGGGGATTGGGACGGGGGAGGAGACGGTGTTCAACAGCTCAGTGCAGCTGTACACTTCGCCATCTCTCGTCAGGATGCTTCAAGATGATGGCCTACTGGAGATTCTGCTTGACTCTCTTATAGCAGCAATGGAACTTACACGGGGTCCAGGTGAGGGCTTTGACGGTAAGCCATAGCTAGCGCAGCGAAAGCTGTTACAGTTAGCTCATGCCCTCACCCTTATTCTTCCTCCAGCTGGCGGCGTGCTGGCTTCAGAGGCACTTCTGAATCCTAGGCATCCAATCTTTGAGCACCGCTGGTATCAGAATACCCTACGAGATGTGGAGTATGTTCTACATATACCGGGACAGGCAGCTAGAATGGCCCGAATGGAGCCATTGGTCAAGGTAAGAAGGGGTTGATGGCAGGAGGCTGAGCTCATTTATCGTCTTTGTATTTCTGATGTAGGGATTTTTCTCGTTCTGTGTCATAACTCTACCGCCATGACTGACTTCATTACATTACCTCGTTTTTATCTACTCGCAGCGCTACCTTCATCTCTTGATGATGGCTCAGGGAATAGACCCTCACACTAGGCAGACGGGAAGCCATGTTGAGCACGAGTCTCGAGACTGGATTCAAGCCTTTTATCTCTCAGTAGGTCTCAGCTCAACATTTTCTGTCGCTTTGAAGGGCCTACGAGAAGGAGACCAGGATAGCAAGTCCCCCGACGGAGGCGATGGCAAAGGTGCAAGCACAATTGCAAAAGAGGTTCAGAGCAAAGCAACAGCGGGTGCTGAATTGGAAGAAGCGGGAGAGGTGTCTGTCGCCCGATCAATGCAATTTCACCTCATGCGGCAGATGGACAGCTGGCTGCAGCAACAGCAGTTTCAGACGTTTGAGGTGCTATCAGTTCCTCCACTTCCTAGACTTACTCTGCCGCAATGGAATATGCTTTCAGATCCGGTGTCGCTGCACATCCCCTTACACAGATTCTTTGCGAGGTTTCTCTTAGAGCTATGCACAATACGCTACGATAAGGATGGCAACCCTCTCGTAGGCAACATGGGTAAGTGCACTAGTAGATGTCTCCCCTTACGGATGTCGCTCCTACTCCAGCGACCCTCACAAGTTGCATACGTTAGACACTCGACCATACGACCCGCAATTTGTACGCAGTCTTATGCGTGAATGGGCGCCAGATAGTGAGGAGGGCGAGCGACTACGCCTTGGGATAATCGACTTTCCACTTCGAGCTTTCTCATTAGTGTCTGGTATCCACGCGGGGCTTTGGAGGAGGAATGGGCTCACCATGATCAATCAGATGATCAACTATTGTGGTAAACTCAGTGCAGATATAAAGCCGCGTTGTCAGGTCTGATTCTTAAAAACTCTTTTTGAGAGCAGGTCCTCCACTATGCAGAGAGCTGAGGGATCTGGATCTAATCCTGCTTCAGTTTGGAGTCTTAGAACTGGGACCGGATGGATTCTTCGCAATGTTCCTGAAGCGGTTTGGGATGCTCAGATGGTTCTTGGAACGCAAGGTGGATGATGGAGGTACGTTAGAGTCAAACAATTAGGAGGGACAGTCAGTCATAACGCTCTCCCTCATCCTGTTTGCATTGCTGTTATGGCCTAGCGCCCGGAGATTTCCAGGACTACGCCTCCGTGCTTGCCGAGGAGTGTCTACTTTCAGTGATTTGGGTGCTGACTGAGCTTCCCCACCCTCCCTTGCCAACAAGAGAGAGCGTCTGCCTGCCTGCCTTGCGGCGTGAGATTATCCATCGCTTAGCGGTTGGACCTTGCTCTTTTAGCGAGTTGTTAGAGTCTCTTCCCCAGACAAGTGAACAGGACAGCTCTAGTGCAGCTGCCATGAAGGTCAGTGAAGTCAAAATCAGGTTACATGGGGCCAGGATTCATCCATCGGTGACCTACGGCATAGGTAGTGCAAGAAGTCGCCATCCGACGAAACTCTGGGTCTGGCGTTGGTACAGATGTGACCAAATATGAGCTGAAGCCAGAGCTCTATGCGGAGCTTGACCCTTGTTTCTATCATCTCACACGATCCCAACATGAGGCTGCACTAGAAAGGTGAGCAATCTGGAATACCGGACCATCTGCCCCAGTGCCAAATGACGTAAATGAACCATTGTGCTCACCGTTCGGGACCCTGCCTGCACAACTCTGTTTTTAATCGCTATATATTTGACCAGGCGGACGGAACAGCGGAAGCGGACGGTCGGAGCAGACGGCTCTCGACGATCAGAAGGCGCAGGCGATACCTTCCTTACTGTGCCCTACCCTATCTCAGCCAGGCTTCCACAAGCCCACCCAGCCTTTCTGCCGGTATTCTCCCAGTTCATCGCTTTCTAGCTGTAACCATCATTCTGCGTTCCTGTCAAGGGTTCGTTAAATGTAATCCTCTGATTATTGCCTGTTCGCAGGTCCGGATGCTGGTCCTCCGCCCTGCAATCTTTACCCTCGTGCGGAACATTCTATTTGATACGTTGCATGAGATTCCTCAGCGCCATCGTGAGGTGCTGCTTGCTCGAACCGTCCAACTCCTTACCATACAGATGCATTGCCTGGTTGACCCATCATTCTTGACCGCCTACATTGCTGAAGCTGGTCAAGAAGGCGAGACGGGTGTAGGAAAGTCTTTGGTTGCTCAAGTGGTGTCAGAGTTGAAGTTCAAGGCTACATTCCCCTCCACGCAATCTACTTCGGAGACCGCAACTCAGCACTACTCGATTCTTACCCTGCTCCATGGCATCAATAAGAAAAAGCCAATGCCCGCATCTTCCACGGCTGATGGTAAGTTAAAACCTTCGATTAGTTCATAATCAGCCAGGACTTGGTCAATGCTGGAATCTAATCTCATGTCTCTTTTTCCTTGCTATTCTTAAAAAGGGATTCACTGGCTGCTCGACCAATATGCGGCGCTAGATTCTGACATAAGCGATATCATCCAAACCCTGAAGGAGGTCAGGAATGAAGACGAGAAGCTCAAGAGAGAAGCTATGAGGTAGTCAAATACGTTGGTCTATCAACCCAACGGAAAGCTATTAACGAGCATCTCTTTTACCTTCTCCACCGGGTCCCATCCTCAATCTGCTCTAATAGAAAGAATGCTCAGCAACAAGCTATGCTTGCCATGCAGCAACGGCAGGCAGCTTTCGCTAAGATGATGACCGACATGGACTGGTCGGACGAAGAGGAAGGGGAGGACGCACTGCAAAGCACGGAGAAGCCGAAGAGGACGGCGCTCACTTGCATCATGTGCCACGAGAAGACCGATGGCTTGATAGGCTTTCTTGGATTTACTCAAACCTCCGTATTATGGTTCGTTCGTGGTTGATCTTGGCCTTCCTCTTCCTTCCTTCTCTTCCTTCTCTTTGCGTCTTGGTGACGGGAGGCTCTCTATAAAACTTTTTGTTTCTTCCAAAAGCTGTGTTCCGCGGTTTCTTACTTTCTCCCTGCTCAGGACGGACCAATCCCAGTTTCTTCATCCGCCCACTCGGTCAGGGGCGTACTTGCACACTCAATTTTGTGGCCATGCCCTTCACTTTGAGTGCTGGGATGTGTACTTCGCCTCGCTGATAGAGAAGTCGTCTTCTGGTATGTATGCATGTTCGTCACCAATTGCAGCTTAAGCTAATATTAGTATCTCTTCCTTGTCTCTACAGGTGCACACTATGAAGGACGCTCCGCTGTTCAAATCGAGTGGGCAGAGTTTCTCTGTCCGCTTTGCAAGACCATCAGCAATATTCTGGTGCCCCACCTTAGCACCTTGGACGGAGTGGACATGAGCACTGACAGCGTAGCGACGAGTGCGGACTCGACATGCGAGTGGTTCGTTGCAGACCTCCCACATTTGCTGATGACGCATCAGGGGGATGACTATAAGTTAGCTGCTGGCGGTAATGAGGCGCTTGAGGCGCAGCTTCATCTACGCTTCTTACTTTTGACGGAGCAGTTTGTGGACGTCGGCGAGGGACTTAGGTGAGCCTGCTGTCGTTTTGCTGAAGACACTTGTTTTGATGAGGAGAGACTCACTTGGTGTCGACTTATGAACCACGGCTTTTCTCTTTTACGTCGTCTCACATATCTCTCTTCTGATGAATGTAGAGAGGAGGATTTGCGCAACCCTAAGCGCAAGAGCCTACAGGTCGAAAATTTTGAAAAGTTCCACACGGCTTGGGCCGCCTTTGCTGGTGCTTTACGATGCAGTGAGGCGATGGGGAGCGCTCGCGCCAATGTAACGGCCATCATGAAGGAGAAGGAAGGGCATTCGCAGCTTCAAGGTGAGACATCTTTTCGCTTGTGGACCCTCAGTGTCCCCTGGCCTTGGGTTCGTTTCTTGATCGCTGCTAACGCTTATATTTTTGCGGTTTATATACCCGTGTCACGCTGCAGACTGTTTACATGGGGAGCTAGAGCCATGGTTCAGGAATGAAGCGGAGGAGCTTGCACGTCTGTTTTCTTCTATCCGCCTTCTTCCAAAACTACTTCTATCGTCAGAAGAGCTTCCGAAGACATTGGTACAGCCTTTGATGGGTGTGCTGGGTCTCCGTAAACCTTTAGCAAGCTGGTCGGATGCCCTTCGTGATGGCTTCCCTTTAGCCCTGTGTCAGTCTCTCTATCAGTCGGATGGGCTCTATCTCCTGACGGCCGTCACATCCCTTCTGCCGCTTACCAGGCGGAATGTTCAAATGAGCTGTCGGACTTTGGCGTTGGCGAGTTTGGGCTTTCATCTTTTAGCATCTATGACTCCTATTCAGGAGTCAAACCCATCATCAGCGCGAGACACTGTGCATAGTATAATGGTAGCCTTGGAGGACAGAGATTTTTTGCATGCAGACGACCTACTTGCGTTGCGCCAGATTCTAGCTGCCGAAGCGAATGTCGTGGTGCCTGCAGATGCCCTCGGAGGTAAAACTTGCTCGCTGGGCACTTGCTTCTTCTTGTCTGTTCCTCCCAGGTCGTTCCGAGAAGACCTGCTCGTTGTCGACAGTAACTAACCCTGGGAATACTGGCAGGCAACTCGCTGGTAGAGTTCGTGGCCTTAGGTTGGAGCTCCTTTCTCCGTCAAATCTCACTTTTCCAGCGGGTCCTGTTCTCATTAGAAGAGCTCCGAAACACGATGCCTGGCGAGCGAACCTTCCCGCTTTCAATTTCCTGCGCTGAAATGTGCAAGAACCTGGGGGTCACTGCGCCCAAAGACCTCGCGAGTAGCCATGAGAATTTACACTTGCTAAAGGTAAGAGGTGCCGTTAATAGAGCTCTCTGCAACCCCTAATGGCTTCTACCTTTCTCCTTTGTTGACCTGTAGACCTGGGCGGAGCAGTGGGGCACAGGAGGTAGTGGAGCTGGGCAGATCGTCGACTTCAGCACGGATATGAGTGCCGTCGTACCAGCAGAAGCGCGCAACGCATTTCTTAGTGGGAAGCTTGAGGACGCACGGGTAAAGCTTCTTGGCCGAGGTGAGGACACTTTCTACTTTTTCCCTTATAAAGGAACACAAGCGCAAGGCCCTCAGCTGGTGGTCTTGTTTTATCGCAGTCCCCTGGCGCCTCATTACGTTCGGCTAATGCTCTCCTTACCTCGTGCTTATGATTGCCTATTGCTCTTAAGGCGAAGTCCGAAAGCGCAAGAGCCCATCGTACAGCCTGGATGCGGCTCAAGCGGAGTACGAAGCGGTTGGTGCACAAGAACAAAAGGCATTAGAGCCCATGGAAATTGATGGCTACAGTGTGGTGGAGAGGCGACACAGGCTCTTCCTTCCGTCCCCGCCGCTTCGTGTGGCTCTCACCCCATCTGGCGCACTGCTCTTCATCAATAGCTATCGCCTCAACTTCTGCCACCTCGCCCCTTCCTACACAGAGCTATATGCCGCTGTGGTGAGCTCCGCATGCTCCTCCTGTGGGGAGACAAGAATTGAAGATCCAGCCATTTGTCTCCTCTGCGGGGCCTTCCTCTGCGCTGGGAGAAAGGTGGATAACGTTGGCGAGTGCACTCTCCATTCCCTGCACTGTAGGAATGCTACAGGTACGATAACAGCGGGTGAGGCGTTAGATTGAGATCTTTGCACCTGTTGCCTTATTCTTTGCCTCAGCGCATTTTATTTTTCCTTTCTCATTGTTCCGCTTCTTCCTCCTTCTATCTGTGTAAGCTGCTAGTCAACAGAACAATCGCTTCACCGAGAGAACTCTTAATGTCTCCGCCGTTCCTGTCACACTTGTTCTAACACTGGCTTCCCTCTGGCCACCTTTCTTTATTGGATCCGTGCAGGCATGTTCTTTTTGATTCTCAAGTGCTCAACGCTATTGATTCGCGGCTCAAAGGCATCGTACTTTAGCTCGTTCTATGTTGACGCCTTTGGGGAGGAAGACGTTGGCTTGAGGCGTAGACGACCTCTCTTTCTAAATGCTGAGCGACTGAAGGCGGTTTGGCAGCTTTGGGCCGGGCATCTTGCGGTGAAAGAGATCGCAAGGAGCCGAAGCTCCTCTGACAGAGTCATTCGAGCGCACTTTTATTAAGCCCACGGACTATGCAGACCAAGACGGTCCTATGTAGAGCGAGAGAGGGGAGTGAGGCTTGTGTCTGCCCTTGGGTGATGGGAAACCTTCAACCCCAGATTAGCTGATGTAGAAGTTTAGCTCTTCTATGGTGTGCGGAGAGACAGCTAGGGCGGCAAAGTAGAGAACATGACAGGATAGTGCTGAGAGGTGGACAGGTGGCTCCATTTTTTATTATTTCTCGATATAAGGAAGCGCTGGGCTGTGGATAGACAGGCCAGAGTTTGGCACTCTGTCCCTGTCTGCAGCCATTCAAACTGGAAACCCACCGTCACACAGCCCATCACAGGTGCACGAGAGCATGAGCCAGAGCCTACAGATTGCTGCCAGCCGAAGCAGGCGATCCTCTGCCCCGTGCCGCGTCCCCTTCGACCTTTCCTGCCCCACTTTCAGGCCTCTCCACGTCTCTTGATCACCCACGTCCGTTCTTGTCCGCTTCCCCCAGCTTCTGATCCTTTCAAACACCAGCATACGTCCTAAAGATATGCCTGTCACGGGGGATATCTGTCAAAGATTTGACTTTAATAGGCGGTTGATAATTTTCGAGCTGAGGTTCGTGGCTCATACGTATTCCCCCCAAGCAGACCATCAGCATCTTGGCCAGCTCTTGAGCACTCGCGATTGGCTTCCTGAACCTTCCTGTCCTCGCTCGACCGCGGCGGCATGCTCAGCGCTTCCAAGCTCTCCAGCCCAACGAGCACTCTGTCTCCCCGGTCTCCCAGCTTGCTAGCTCACGCCTCTGTCTGGACTCCCTCTCTCTCTCTCTCTTGGCTTGCTCTCTCTCTGTATCGAGGAGCAACGTTTATAGACATCCTGCGGCTCCTCTTCCCTATCGTGAGCTTTCTAATTCTCAACGAGCGGTCTCTTCTTTCCCTTCTTTCCCTTTAGGCTTTCTCCTCTCTTGAAATTGCAGACGATACCTCATGTCAGTATCTTCTTCCTCGTTTGTCCACTAGCAGCAGAGAGCGGTGTTCTTCTATGATTCCTGCTTCACAAGTGACCGACAAGCTTGTCGGTCACTTTTGCGCTGCTGCAGGAGCGTACTAGCAAGAGCTAACGCTTGTAGGACGCTTAGCACTGCTGGCACGTTCAGCTCTCTGTTCCTCACGTCGAGCCCCTCCCTTGGCGTCCCGGTCTTAGCTCTTGTCTCTCTTACTACCAGAATGTCGACGGTGGGAGGCGGAGAGATGAATCCCGGTCACTCTCCGGTGGCCTTGATTGGCTCGCTTGGAGGAGCAGTCCTGCGCGATGCCCTAAGGTCCTGTTACGTGGATATAAGTTGTCTTTTATTTCTCTTCTCGTTGTCCCTTGTCTCTCTCTCTCTCTACTCTCTTCCTCTGTGTGCGGTCCTTCTTTCGCCTTACTGCTCTCTCCCTTCTTTATCCTCTCTCTTGCTGGCCCTCTTTCGTGAGTCTCTCCCTTCCGTGCTCTTGGGTTGCTGAAGGCTTGATTACTCTGATTACCTTGCTGAGAACGCGCCATACTCTTGCCATGTGACTTCCCTATAAGCGCTTGGAGCTGAGAGAATAGCTCTAGTCTCGCCGTCTCTAGGAATGACAGCTTGGACTATTGTCTCCTTCCTACTAACTCCCTGGTTTTTTTCTGTCGCGTGTACTCTGTCTTCTATCGCCGCTCTCTTAGACTTATCCGCTCTCTCCTTCCCTTCCCATTTTCCCTTACAGCAAATCCGCTGACCCAGCGATGACGATCACCGAGTTCCAGCAGCAGAACGCTCTCAAACTAGGAAGCGTGGACTCGGCCATTACGCTGCTTGAACAGCTAAACATGGCGCGATCAGACCTTTATCTTTCCATTGTCACAGAGCTGCGCCGGCACTTACTTGGTGAGGTCCAACATTCACATAAAGGGGACAGTGTTAGTGAGGGAGCTAAAGAGTAAAGACCAAAGCTTGAGGAGAGACTGGATAAGAGGGGAAGAAGAGGGTTAAAGGGCCAGGTTGTACTCCAGCAAAGCAGCACACAAACAAGTCTAACTATTGCTCTCCACGCTCGTTCTTATACATAGACCGCATCAGGACCATGGAGGCTGAAAAGCTTGGCATCCTTCTTGCCAAGACCTTTCCCTTTATTGACTTCCCAGAGCTCCGCCCTGTCCCTATTGCTCTTATCTCACGCCCTGGGTCGCATATTCCAGAGCCTTTCCTTCGCTCTTTAGCTATCAAGCCTGATATCATGAGGGAGTTACCTCTACATGTGAAAAGCAGAGTCTGGGAGCTGGATGAGAAAGTGTTCTTCGGAGCGGTGGGAGGCTATATAGAAGACTATGTAAAAAACAGACACACGGCATCGTATGCCCTGGACATGACCGGAGACCATACCATCTCGGCAGAGACCAGGTAAGATCGAGGAGGAGTAATAACGTAGCGGAGTTGTCCACCTGATCGAGAAAGACGATTCAAGAGAGTGGAGATATGGGAAGATGATGGTACATTGGTCAAAGTGATAACTTGTCAACGCATTGAAGAGTGAAATAGTTACAATGGGGCAAGAAAGGTGATATGCTTCTTTTAGACTCAATCTCCGACTTCTATTTCTCGATGGCTCTCGACCCCATCTTTTCTTAGACGGCACGGCGACCAGAGCTTACGCAAGATTATCACAGCTCTTGGGACTTCCAAGGTTAGAGGAGCTGGAAGACGCCGTAATCTGCGGTACATTGTATTAAAGGTCTCTTCCACCTCTGCTTTTCCCGGTTACTTCCGTCCTTTATGTTTCGTAGACCCTATTCAACTCTTTCTCAACGCTCATCGCTGAGAAATACGAAGAGACACAGAACCCGCTTCTCTTGGCACTTCGCATGGATATCATCCTCTCACATAAGGACGTTCAACCATCGGTAAGTCTGGTAAAGGTTCCTCTTTCTACCCCTATGCTTCCGCTCACTATCGTATCTATATATAATTGAACTCTATGGCCTCAACTCTGTCTCTGCATAGGCCCTAAAGGAGGACTCTATTAGTCGCTTGGCGTGGGCGCTGGATGCAGCGCTAAAGTATCCCCACCTGGACAGCTCCAGGCTTACCGAAATCCAGAAGATCATCGCAGAGTACCGACTAGGTAAGAGCAAAAGGCGACGGGAGATGTTACCTGAAGGCTAAGCTCATTCTTCAGGGGATATAAGTATGCTTGGTGACTATGACGATGAAGCTGACTACGCACCCATACCCCTTCCTGAGGTGAGCCACTTACTGCCTGCCAGGCTCAAAAGGAGCATTCGAAAGCTCTGAGGTTTTAAAGCGATGCATGAATCTAGCCCCACTCCTAGAGCAGCTAGAGTGGTTAGAGAATGGTGATGGCGGCGTTTCCTCCTGGTAGTAAGCTCTACCTTACCTGATGATTTTGGACCTGTGCGCACCTGCGCTGACACCAAAGTGTTTAAAGCTTGCTTGAATAGGGTGTTAGTGCCAGGCGTGTCAAACTGTGATGTCTAACGTTGCTTCGTCTTTCCACGCGGCATAGGTCTTGCAGTATGTGTTATCCAGCTTAAGCAAGTATGATACCCACAATATATTTGCACTACCCGTTCCAGACGATGTGCCAGGTTACCGGGAGATTATCTCCGAACCCATGGATCTCTCTACTATGCAGCGAAAGGCTGAAGGGGAAGAGGTAAAATTAGCCAAGACTTGCTATTGACATCCGGGAACATTAACCTAACACATGATCACGCTGAACGCCTTCGCACCTGTCTTGCCCTCTACGTTTGAGCAGTATAAGTCGGTAGAAGACCTTGAATCTGACTTCCAGTTGATGATCAATAACTGTCTCCTCTTCAATGAACCTGACACTATATACTTCAAGCATGCTAAGGTACAGTTCCACTTTATGGGCTGAAGAGATACAGCGGGTATCATGGGTAGAGAGAAACGGCCAAACGGCTCCGCAGGGCTTGCACGGAATCTCCATTTGATGATGACAGGGGTCAACTATCGTCGCGTGCGGTTCGCCTTGTGTCTGACCCTGCCATGTACGTCTCTGTCCTTTTCACAGAAACTCCAGTCGAAGGCGGAGAAGGTGTTTGAAGCGGCTCGATTGATGCTGAATCCGCAGCGGCAACCAGGCAGTAGGCCCAAGAGAAGAAGGACGCTGGCAAGCCCGAATCATGTGGGTAGAGTGAGCTCTCCAATCCGCCTTTTGCCATCACTAAGTGGCAGTGCGATAACGTTTATTTACTCGCCGCTCTCCTCTCAATTGTCCAGAGCGGTCAGCCTGTTCTGCCTCGCGAGGTCTACATGCCAGCACTTCTTGATGTCTGTTTCCTCCTGGGCAATCCTTTCGTCCAGAACCTGCTCATTAGGAGTCTAGTCCGTGTAGTGAATGAAGCCATTGCGAAAAGCCAGCTGCCGAAGGTGCCCAATGTCTACAAGAGGCTATCGTGAACTCAACCAGCTAATCGACTGCACACTTTCTCTTGAACCTAACTGCCTGCTCGGTGCCAGGACCATCCCTTGATGCCAGGCATTGTGCAGCTCTTAACGCTTGGAAGCCCAGAGTCCATATTGAGAATGAAGAAGCTTAGGGTAAGCTTGAACGTTGACGCGTGGCGCTGATGCCCCACTCCTCTCCTTACGTTGTGACCCTGATGGCTGTGAACGTGTGCTGTAGGAGTATGTGGTGCGCGAAGCCGATCCAGCAGTGGGCCGCGTCTTCTGTCCATTGATGGCCCATTTCACGGTGGAGATTCGTATGGTCTCGGGAAGCTTGGTGGCTTCGAAAGGTAAATGTTTATAGTGATTAACAGGTCTCCGCCCTTCTTAATCATCACCTCACCTCTTCGTGTCCCCTCCCCACAAAATAGGCATCGAAGCGCTTCCACCCTTAGATCCCGTTCTGAAAGAGCTCATGAACTATGAGTCCGCCCTTGGCAAAGTAGGATCATTATGGGCTTATCTACCTTTTCTGCCTTGGCCTCAACCATTAATTTATCCTCCTCATCTCTCGTTCCTGCACCCATTTAAGGTGATGATGTATTATGCAATCACTATGGTCAAGCGTGGCGCTGTCTTTCCTTGTAAGCTCCTCTTCCAGAACCTTTGGACAAAGGAGGAGCTTTTGGTCGATGACTCCTTTTGCCAGTCGCTAGTGACCGCCGTACTGTCGAGGAAAGAGCGTCTCACAGCATCCCTACGACAATTGGCCATGGATAACTTTATGTATGAAGCACTAGTAGGAGCGACCACCTCAGCAGAAGGAGACAAAAGCGGCGCCAACGTTCCGTTACATGTGCACGAACAAGTCGCTAGGATGCTGAGTGAGTGGACAGTTCAGGTACGAAAGCTTACACTTGAGCCAGAGCGAGAGTTACCATTGTGAAGATGAGTGAGGTCACCATGTGGAGACAGAGGGAGGCCAATAGTGGATTTCAGAAGGCATGGGTGCTATAAATACTGGTATGGGGTATGCTCGCATATAGGACGTGCTGCCTAAGCTTCCTCTCCGATCCGGCAGGGTACACTCTCCCGTGTGTCTTCACAAGAAGTGCTAGGCTATGCGCAAGGTAAGGGCCCTCTAGGTCAAGCCTAAGGCCAACAACGCTGAATAATACTAACTCCAACGTCTTGATTGCACGGCCATGGTCTATGCTGTGGGCTCCCTGGTCGTCGTTCGATCTTGTTTTTCTTTTTCGACGGTTGGACCTTCCCTCCGCTCATCGCGATGTAGGAGCGATAAGAGCGCTAGATAGCGTGCTAGGCATAGAGAAGGTATGGCAGAGCGCTGACCCGTTCCTAAGAAGGACACGAGACTTCTACGAAAAGATCTTCTCCAAGCATCCAGACTTCAGAGAGAAATGTGGCGCACCTGCTGCGTCCCTCACTCCCCTGGCAGTCAGCCAGTCCGTCAGTTCGCTGATTAGTCCCACATCTTTGCTCTCACCAGCTAAGTTGCAGAGCTCCGATGTGCCATAAAGATAATCAGAAGAGTACTGTTTAAGCATCGCGACTATATCTTGTCCACTATCGACCGTCAGACTGCGAGAGCTCTCGGAATGGATCACTGACAGCCCATGCTACCGGTCGCGCAGCCATTGCCATTGGCTGTTGATGTTGAACCTCCATCAGGTCACTAAGGGGTCCATGGCTTGCCTGCTCCGCGGTGGAAGTAGAAAATGGATCAAAAGATTGGACCGCCGCAACTATTGATGTTTCCTCCGCAGACAGGTCTAGAAGATCTGCTGTCGCTGCGGCCTTCCTTTCGGCAGTAGGAATATCCCGCACTTCAGCATGAGAAGGAGGAATATCTTCCGTCAACGGTCTTGGTCCTGAAAAAGGCTGTGCGGCAGAGTTGGCGCTTGTGGCAGATATGTTTAACAGGTCAGCCACTGCTTCATGAGAAATGTCTTCTCGTTCTCCTAAGCGTTTAGTGCTTGTCAACACTGTGTCGCCAGCCCCAACTTCTCCAAGCTTGGTCTCTTTAGACGCACTGAGAACTTGCGGATCTCCTCGTGGCTGGGTCGGTACATCTGTGCTCGTCTCTCCAGTCTTCATATTCCTGTAGTGCATCTTCGGCCCCGAGGCTGGCTTGACGCTCTCCCAGCCTTCTTTTAGCGTGAAGTCAGTTGGAATCATTGCATCAAAATCTACTCCGTCCACGATTAACTGATAGGTGTAAGGATCTGTGTCTAGGATACGGACTGTCATGGAGTGACCAGGGAAGGAGCAGACAAGCTCGCAGTCTCCTTCGTGATCCTGTGTATACTGCGCCGCCAGCTGCAGCAGAAACAGTCGGGAGAGAGTAAGAGATATGTAAGACATCATCGTAGTAAGAATCAGAGAACTAGGTGTACACTACCTTGTTGTTTAGCCGTAAGATCTTTCTCCCTGAAGCGTTGTGCTCTAGGATGAGCGTGTGAACCTCACTCCTTACTCCAAAGCAAAAGAACCACTTAACCCAAACTTCCTCGTCGGAGACAGCCTCCTCTACTTTCTGCACTTGCCGGGGCAGGTTGGTGCTGCTCCATACATGAGACCCGCTAGAGGACGCCCCTGCGGACTCTGTTTAGATATGAAAGGCACTGGCAAATTGACGTCTAAGAAGGATCCTCTATACCTGGCCTGGATATTGTTTGCTCCGGCAGTTCATGCCACTGGATGCCATTTAGTTCTAAGTCGTAAGGAGAGCGCATCCCGGACATTTGTACGCTTGCAGCGACTGTACGGATAACAAGTTCGCAGGGGAAGTCCCAATTTTTAATAAAGAACTTGTGCCTCCATTCATCACCCATTGTGGGAGTCTCCTGCCGTAGAATCTGCCAACCATCGAGCTTGATAATTTTCTTGGCCTTGAGCAGCGAATGCTCCAGAATAACCGTGTGGAGCTCGTCGCGCGGACCAACAACGAATCTCCAGGTTACCATTTTCTTTGACTGTGCCAAAAAGCTCCCGGCCTATGAGTAAGCATTCTCGCATAATGTGAGTCCCAGTTCTATACTTCATCTGTAAAACAAGACTATGGTCTTACGTCTTCAACATGCCGCGATATTCTCCTGATATGAATGCTATCACGAGCTTCAGCGGCCATCGTCAAAGGAATGATGGCGGGACCACTCTTCTGTCAGGAACCTTTCAACTTCCGTCCACCTCCCTTAGCGTCCTAGAGTGAAGGCATTGAGCACACCTAACTAAATAGAACTCGGCTGGCAAGAGATGTGTCTAAATCTGCTTCTTCCTGCTCTTGAAGACTGGTGTCGCTGCCACCACCAGCAGCAGCAGCAGCAGCAGTGGCATCTGATGAGAGAAGATTATTGGATTCTTGATGTCTTTTTCTGCGGCTTGTGGCTTGTCATACAGAAGCGTAAACAGATCTGGGTAGGTAACCTGGTTATAAGTTGTTTTGTGTTGTACGGGTAACAGTAAGTAGAAGGTTCCTTTTCCGAATTGTGGGCTTTCTGGGAAGGAACCCAGGTGTCGGATGTGGGTTCTGGTGTTGAGGTTTTGGTCTGACCGAGCTGCCCGAGCGCCAGAGCGGCCTTCTGATGATTGATGATGATGATGAGGCCGCCAGCGCAATGGCAAGCGCCCTGTCAGTCCCAAGATTTCCAACCGTACTCGTTAGCAGGACTGCGGGGAGGCAAGGTGACGAGTGATGATGGCAGGGTTTAGCTTGGTGAGCTCTAGAGCATTGTTACTCGCTCTTTGTGTGGCCTCAACAGCCATTGTTACATATCGGGGAAGGAGGAAGAAGGATGCTCGCAAGGAGGAGGAGGTGCTGACTAACACCGAGTATGGCTTTAAGAGAGCGGAGCTCGGGACTCTGAGCCTGCCGGGTACCGTGGATACGTACAATCGCCACTTCTTCGTCATCAGTGGCAAAGCGCTCCAGTGGCCAGCGAGATGGGAGGAAAGTGAGGGCCTACCACAGGGTCTATGCGCTGCGATGAAAGCCCACAAGTCATCCATGCCCTTCAAGATTCGCCTCACAGCGGCTGAGGGCATCCCTGAGGCAGGCGACGAGGAGGGAGATGTTCTCGTATACCCAGACCTTATCCGAATAAGAGGTAGGACTCTCTGTGCTAACTTTTACCTGAGGGGAAGCTTTCTCACTGCCGCTTGACTTGTGCAGGCCTGAAGATTGATAATGTAGAGGACTTCGTAAAAACCTTCTTGCTAGCGAAGACGGATGTACAAACGGCAGCAGCAGTCTTTGGATCTGGCAACTTCCAGATCTCTCATCTCCCGCCCGCAAGTGTGTTTATCTGCACGCATATGAAGCGCGATGCTAGGTGCGGTTATGGCGGTAGCT
>FLMG01002851.1:25667-54060 GCA_900088475.1 Hyphochytrium catenoides | reverse complement strand
TTGAAGTCCACCAGAAGCTTCGCATATTTCCTGTCTGAGATCTGTAAATGCTCCTCGAGCTCGCTAGCCTTCGCCGCGTGCTCCTGCAATTTCCGTTTTGTCTCCTCTTCTCTTGATTGGAGCTTCTCACGTTCAATCAGAGCGAGCTCAAGCCTCCCTTCCATCAGTGCTAAGCGAGAGGTTGCAGCGTAGAGTCTTCTCTCAACACTATGCGAAGGCTGGGATCCGTCTCTGCGCCCGATTTCCTCAGAGTCTGTGTACGTTGTCTCTTCTGTCGAGTCTTCCTCTTCCTCAGTCTCACAGCAGTTAGAGCTGCAATCGCCATCATTCTCTCCGGCTTCTGTCTCTGTCTCTAGCACAAGGTCCCTCTTAGGCTTCTGCAACCAGCTCACAAATGAGAAACGTTTTGAGTTTCTCTCATCGCCTCTTCGTTCATCATCTACCACAGAGGCAACGGCGGTGTCGACCTTAAACATCTAACCAGCTGATTTACATCTAGACAAAGTAGGAGGAGGAAATGGTCTTTTGGTACCTGAGGTTGCGCATCGAGTACCTGGAAAAGGAGCTGGCGAACTATGTCCATTATAATCCTGCACAAGGCGCATTCGAAGCGGCTTCTTGTGGTTACTCCAGGGAATGACAGAGACCTCCGATATAAGGCGCGAAGCCAGATCGGACGAGGGGAAGCGAAGAAAAGCACATCTGGCCGTGGATAAGGCCAGAGGACAGACAAGGTTGATTGCGTGTGAGTAAAGAGGGAAAAGGCGTAAGAAAGAACGAGGAGGTGAAAGAGATTGATAAAGAACCGAGAGAAAGTGATTGTAGCCAGAACGTAGAGATGAGCGCAAACGAGAGGTCGGACGGAAGAGTGGTCGAGATTAGCTAGAGTGTAAACAACGCTCTGCATTCTACATTAGCCTACCCTTTGCTCCGATGAGTGATATCATCCATGGGTACGACGATGTCCCTCTCTTCAATGACAGAGCAGAACAGATTGGCTGCCAAGGGCTTGACGATGAGGGTAGAGATTGAAGGCTCCGGTATCTCCGGCAAGTTGACTAGCAGGACCACAGCGCCCTCCTCCTCAGATTTAACACATAGTCTAAAGTCGTCCAATGCTTCTCTCGTGGTTCGACGGCGTCCGTACTGATACTCTGCCTAAGAGCGAGCAGACTAGTCGGTGAGCGACATCAAGAGGACCCAGCAAAGAACAGAACTCACCATGTCCGACAAGGGCCAGGGGAAAGCGTCATCGCTAATGTCGCTCGCCGCTGTCTCCCCAGGTAGGTCGTTCATCTCAACTTCCTGATTAGAAGAACATACTCCTTCTCTGAGGGAAGCGAGGTGCTGGAGAAATTGCAGCCAATCCCGCATTTCCATGCAAGTATCATGCCGCTGTCCTACAGGGTCATGTCTAAAGCTAATACGACCACGCTCAGGAGAAAGAATTCTCATAAGGCTATGCACTCGTTCTATCGTTGCTGTCAGCTTATAAGACGGTAAGAAGGTCTTCGACCACGGCTCTATCGTTTTGTCCGGACCATCTTCTTGGCCGCGGATCACATCCTTGCTAGCACTGTGAATGCCGGCATAGGCGCCTTTGTCTAATGATCTCTCTAGCAATGTGGAGACCATGCTCTCCTGACCTTGGTCGCGTCTTGAGCGATCCAAGGCTCGCTTCCTGGCTCTCTCAAAGGCCGGCATCATCAGGCATGATGAGATTGAACTGTCTGCCATTGTGAGGACAGGCAGAGGGCGACCTTCAAAACTTCTTCTCAAACCAAGTCAGGCTCCGCCCAGATTCTTGAGTCCAATCAGCCGTTGCACTGCCGCAACCTGCTGCTTGCACTGCCGCAACCTGCTGCTGAGCTCGAGGCGAACGACAGTCTGAGCATCGGCAGGCCATGGTCCTCCTCCTTCTTCCTCGATATAAGTGCTTCTTCCTTCGTCATCGGCCGCAGCCTGGCTTCCTTCCTTCAATCAGCAGATCATCTCTAACTCCAAGGGGAGGACAGAAGCCAGATAGAGTCATTTCCTCAAAGCCATTCCGGTTAAACCTGTACCCAGCCACGAGAAAAGGGCCTAACCGCTACTGAGAAAGTGGTTATTTTGCCGGGTCCTGGAGGATATCTGAAGGGCGAAAGGACATTTTCTTCATTCATCGCTGGCCTTCGCGCCTCATCAGAACTCAGGAGACAGGGCCGCGATCCGCCCCAGCACTGGCAGCAGCTGTGCAGTGTTGATAGTGCACTGGCGCTCTACTAACTAGCAGGGAGATGAGCTTTGAGCGGGGCTTTGAGCCTTGTCATGGCCTCGGCAATAGCTCTTACTTTCCTTCTTTATGAGCACAGCCTGAGATGATGACGCCGACTTAGGGGACAAGGGCAAAAGGGGTAAACTTTGAAGTTTGGAGGAGGGTTGCAAAGAGGGATGGAAGAGAGTCAGGCTGTTCCGCTTCTTGTCCCAGAGCAGCCTGTTGGAGCTTTGAGACCTCCCGAAGATGATAATGTCTTGGCACCGGTTGTGGGACCTTCGTACGAAGATACAGATGAGGGGAAGGAGATGGTGGCAGCACGTGCTGCTAGGTTACAAGCTTCAGCTGTCACAGATCCAACCCCGGTGGCAGATTCTCTGCCCTCTGACACCGCTGAGAATATCTCTTCCCTGCAATCAGTCGGCAATCTAATGGAGGCTCCAGGTCTCACAGAGGATACCACTTTGTCACCTCCAGATGTAGGCCCACTGGCCCCAACCGCTAAATTAGCTGACGGCCCAGCACCACTGCCCTTGGATTCTGCTTTGTCCCTTCCGGCAAGCACTCTGCTCGTGCTTCCAACCGGTGCAACAGGAGATCAAAATGCTGTAGCTCCTCTAGAGGACGAAGGAGTGTCGTATGAGTTGCCAGTGAAGGAAGCCGAGAATTTGCCGGTGTCAATCGCTGAACCGAGGACCCTGAACGAAGGCCTCCCACCAAATCCACAGCCAACTGAGAATCCAGCAGTAAATGAGCCTCTGACAAAGGTCGCCTTCTCTCCTTCAGCTCCTATTAGCGAATCTTCATGCTCTTCTCTTACCAGTCCTGATGAACCCACTCCTAGTATCGCTTCTTCACTGAGTCAAAATATTGAGCACGCGGAGAAGACTGCGTCTGACCATCTCCCTTTGGAGGAAGAGCGGCCTCCGGCAGAGTCCATACAGGTCCAGAGCAAATTGCAATCTGTAGCTGCAAACGTACCGTCAGAGCGTATTGCTGAGCCCTTAGAGGTTGTTAAGGGTAAAGAACAGAGAGCTGTTACTCCGATTCAGAACTCTGAGCCTGAGGCGAACGCAAGGGAGGGACCAAAGCGGCAGCAAGAAGGGTCAGAGATGCCACTGAAGGGACCTCCAGCTGCACCAAGAACCGCGGTTCAGGTTCAAGAGCATCCTCTTGTTCAGAAAGTCTCCTTGAAAGGGCCTCCCGCTGTGTCAAGAGAGATGGATGATCTGATAGAGCAGCAAGCCACTGAACGGGTTTCGTCGACGCCGCAAACTTATTCAAACCCTCAAGAGCTTCCCCAGACCGCTCGAGAGATCACGCTCATCCCTAGCCAGGCGGAAAGAAGCTTACCCTCTAAGAAGGAAGAACATAAGGGGGATCAGCTGGTGCTGCCCAAAGAAGTACCGTCACTGCCAACCACGGGTGCTGAGAAAGCCTCATCAGTCGCTGAAAGTGCTCAAAGCTTACCTCGGCCTTTCAACGAGGCCCAACATGACGAATCCCTGGATGCCAGACCCCTTGAACCTAAGGCAAAACCGCAAAGACCGCCTCCATTTATTGAAGGCGACATGGAGGAAGGGCGCGAGGTAAGAAGAGTGTTATCCTTCGCTGCAAGACATATAGTGAAGACTATTTCCTACCCAGGAGCCAGAGGGAAGCCAGCCGTCGGCGGAGAGCATTTGGAGACAGAAGTAAGTGTGCTGGCGGACCTCTTAACTCTGAGACTTACTAGGCACTGTCTAGACTAAAGGACCAGGGCATCACTCTGCCAAGCAACGCTGTTATCATACAGGTAAGTCTCCCTCAGCTGCACAGACAGACGACGGAACTCTAACGCCATCCATTCTGGGACGTGATGATGATAGAGTGGATGCAAGTCTATAAACGAATCTGATATTGCCATAATCAGAGGAGAGCGTCGCGGTATGCATGACTGGCGCTTTCCGGTGATTGTACTGCTTGGTAGGCCTACTTCTCCCTTCCTCCCTATACTTCTCTGACGTGGTTTCCTGTTATCAGGCACTTCGTCTGTCAACGATGGGGTTCAAGAACTGGACTATCTCAGACTGTTCTTGGGAGCAATTGCAAGGACCGCAGCGCTTGCAGATGCAATGGTCCTCGATGTCAGCGTGGGCCAAAGTCTCTGTCGTCTGCACTCGTCCGATCAGATTCCCTATCAGCTGTTAAAGGCTGTGGACATAGCTGGCATCGCTCCGGCTCCGCTACCAGGTTTGTCACTTACATTGGAGGCACGAGCAGAGGCACGACTGACTGGAACTAACCTTAATACCTCCTGTTCACATCCCTCACTGTCGCTGTACTCTTTAGGGTCAACGATGACATTCCCTGCTACTTATGCCTCCCACGTCGTGCTGGTCGGAGAGCAGAGCCCAGACGCCGTAGGAGCGGATGTCGTGGATTTGGCTAGAGTTATAGGTGGCAATGGCAGAGTTGTTGCTGTGCTGACCGGAGGGGGAGAGCGAGATGGTAAGAGCTTGGTAAGGATGGACCAACCTTGCACGGACCTTTCACTCAAATCTTTCATGCCCAATAAAGCTTCCATTGCCCAGAGCTTAGCCAAGGAAGGCTGGCCCCTCATTGTCATTAGCGGCACGGGCGGCTTAGCCGATGCCATTTCCTCCCGGCTAATGATAAGGTTAGGAACCTTCAGCCTGTGTAGCCATCACTTCAATCCATTTGACACTTTTGCCCAAATGGCCTTATGTCCAGCAAGGGATCTCCAGCGAAGTCTCCTACTAAAAGACGACAGGCAAGCCCACCCGATATCCATCTCCTAACGACAGCGGAGAATGCACCACTTGATCTAATAGCAGCAGAGATAGTCGCGAATGACCAAGTCCGCCGATTCCCCATCACCGCTAATCCTTTCGACATCTCTTCCTTGATCAAGGTGATGTGCACTATAGACCTCTATAGCTGAATGTTATCCGTAACCGTAGATGTGAGCTGCTGTTCGCTGTTGATCTTCAGATTGACAAGCTGTGATATAGTCACTATGGAGCTTCAACTCCACTGAATAATTAATTGACGGAGATTTTACCCTTTATGATAATTGCGGAATGCTGACCTCCTGCTTCCACCTAGAGGGAGCAAGAATACGACTGAGGTAAGGTCAAGAGGTCAGAACATAATGAATATTTGGGAGGGAACAGACCTGCAGCACTTGTTTGTCATTGTCTACCGCTACCTTGTCCCATCGCAACTTAGCTGGCCGCACTTCATCCTTGTCCTTTCCTGTCCCTAGTGCGTACATGTCTCCGTAGCCCCAAGCATAAACTGTTTGACTCTTGGAGAGCACCATGTTGTGGTTTGCTCCACAAGAGATGGCCACGATAGGCTCATTGTCGTCCCCTATCTTGATGAGCTGAGGTCTGAAATAAGCGTCACGCGAAAAGAGTCCAGGTTAGTTCTGATACGGGGTGATATCGCTACTAGCAGGTTTGGGATAGCTCCTCGACCATTGAAAAGCTTCACAGCGACGCCTTACCTGTCAGTAAAGGATCCTGGGCCCCCTGTGGAACCATCTCCCAGCTGCCCTGAATCCGAGCGGCCGAATGTCAGCACCTTGCCCTCCCATGTGAGCACCATTGAGTGATGCACTCCTCCGGCAATGCGGATGAGCTTGTAAGGATCTAAGGCCGAGACTCTGACGGGTTCCCATCTATAGAAGAAGAACAAAACGGCAAATAGTAGAGTGCATCCGTTAGTGCGCGATCTGGCACGGCCAGGTGGCAATACATACCTTGCATCTGTGTCTCCTAGCCCTAACTGTCCGTAGTTGTTTAGCCCTGGAAACAAGTACGTTGTAAACGGGGAACTCTCAATTATCGTGATCGGGATGGCAAGAGGTATCAGGCTTACCTACGGCGAAGGTCCTATTGCCAATCGCCATTGAGAAAAGTGTATGGTAAGCACCACAGCCAACGACCTTCACATTTGCCACTGGCTTTCGATCCAACTGAACCCGGGCAGGTGTTAGATGGTCTCGAATGATATCCGCCACCAGGTATTCATGTTCCGAGTCTTTGAACTCCTTGATTACAGGCCGACCTAGCTGCACAAACGACACAAAGAACTCTCAGCGATACAGGGGAGCATAGAGAGCCTACCCAGGCCAAGGTGTCCTAGGTGGACGCTATAAAGCGAGAAGAGCGTTACCTGGCCCATTTCTCCTAGACCCCAACTCCACAACGCTCCATCTGCAGTCCGGGCAACAGTGAAGCTGGCACCACATTTGATCTCTACAGCGTTTGTGACGCCTCTGATAAGCATTGGAGTCAGCTGGAAGACAGAGAGGGTCGGCGAGAATATATTAGGAAGCTATGATGACCCTGCATACTTGCAATGTCGAGAACCTGCTTCTTCTTGAAGGATTTGGATGACTCTTGGTCGTGGAACCAGTTCTTACCATCCTTATCCTTATAACAGCCCCAGCCGTAGACGTCACCTATAAGAGATTGAGAACCGTCAAGTTCATCACTTCGCCCAGGAAAGAGGGTCTTACGCAGCCATTAGCGTACCTTCTACAGAGAGCACTGTCGAGTGACAATCACCAGCGACCACCTGTTGCAGAATAGGGTAAGAGCAAACGGTGACTGACAAAAGACGCGTAATGAAGACCGAGGAAGAGAATACGGGGCGGGAGAGCCATGGGTTATTTGACGGAGCGGCGAAAGACCGGGGCAATGGGTTGTCCCGTTCATAAAGTCCGCGTGGCATCTCTCTTACATCAACTATCAAAGGGTTATTTGGAAATCCTGACACAAGCGTGGGGATATTCTCCTCCGCGCTTTCCTTCATGGTTCGGCCTAGAGCGCCGTCATCATTGCATCCCCAAGAGTAGACTTGCCCTTCAGCTGTCAGCGCCACCGTGTGTAGTCCACCGCAGGAGATCTTCACGAAGTTAACGGCGTACAGAGAACGGACCACCCGAGGATAGCGCACACTAAGGTCCGACTCTTCCTCGACTCCATGTCCTAGCTGCCCACAATCACCACTGCCAAAGGTAAATACCTTCCCACTCTGAGGTACGAAGGTCTCTTTGAGCTGCGACAGATAGGAGAGATAGTCCCGAACGCCTGTCAAGCGCCATGTCAGGGAGCCTTTGTCACCATCGGACATTTCAAAGCACACCGAGAAGGACTAAGAAAGTTGGTGGAATAGGATAGCTCTGACGTGACATCACTGTTTCGTCTCTTCACTCTTACCTGCAGTCCAATCTTCTCCAGGATTCTCTCTGTGCTGTTGCTCTATGAAGGCACTAAAATGTTTGTTTAGCGCGGCGAGCTGTCTAGTCAGCTCTTCAGTTTTACTTCTCCGAGGCTTGTAGAGCCCTCTACTGGAAAAATCAGCACTGTGGGATAGCGAAGAAGATGCGAAGCTGCTACCAGCCACTGCGGGTCGAGGAGCAAGAAAGGGACAGGGTTAGCTTAATCAACGACACATAAAGCTCTTGTGGAGCAGCCTGACAGCGCTACCTTTCTTTGGGACTGAACCTATTCGGTCAAAGGAAGCTTCGTCCCGTTGGCGCTTCAGGGCCGAGGAGCTACTGGCGGTGCTCGAGAAAGAGCCTGAGCCCCAGTTGAAGCCATTGAACGCCATCTCAACGGGTGGGTAGTGCTGGTCTTTCGGCTGCCTTGACACACGTAGCACGTGCTCTTCCTCAACGCCGAAGCAAGTTTATCCAGCCACAAGGAGGAGGCCGAGCTGAGGTGAACTCCCTGTGCTGCTATTGAGACGCCGCAAATCCAGTGAGGAGGAGAGAGTTTCTGATACCTCCTAGCCTTCAATGGATAGTGCTGTTCCTCGAGTGAGTGCCTCAGGCCTCAGGGCCTCCAGTGGCCCAAAACTCATCAGCAATGCAGAAAGCAAGATTTGCTGCACTAGAGCGACCAAACAAATACTTCGATTGCAGTAGTGACCACTGTGAGAAGCATTCCGAATTAGGACACGTTGATCTATAATAATATCTACTATAGGAAACCACATTCACGATAAAGTTGTAGACCCCCAGGAGTGAAGATCGTTAGGGCCCATCAGCTCTCCCACTCGTCAAGATCTTTGTGGTTTGGTGCTCTGCTGAGGTCTGCAAAGGCGGTTTGTTGGCTAGGAGTCAGGACATTGTCAGCCAAGAGAGAGACAGGGCGGCGATGGAGCAGCAGCTAGAGGACTGCCTTTCTTTTAGATTGTATGTGTGCCATAATAACAGACCGTCAGGTTCTTCATCATCTCTGATTCTGCGCTCCTCCATTGATAGTCTACCGGATTGGTGACGATCTGTCCGCAATGGAGGGCTTTCGTATGGCTCCCGACGATCTGCAAAGTCAGCTGGAAAGGAACATCGTTCACTAGATTGTGTATCCCTATGTATCCAATACTCTAGACCCTTTATCGCCTCCTTGTCTGTGAAGATGCATGCGTTAGGGAATGACAAGAGGAGGAAGGCAGTGAGCCAACAGCATGGGGAGCTGCGGTAATGAAACCATCCATAAGGTCCTACGGCAGCTTGACCGAAGTTTGGAGCAGTCTGTGCCTTATGTTGATCACGGGGTGGCGGAGAAAGGATTGAAAAAGTGAAGCTGAGGCGAAGAACTTCTTTGTGACTGTGGATGGCTTAGCAGTCACTTGAGCGTTTGGCTGGGTCACGGTAAAATGGTGCAAACAGTGCAATTCAGTGTGAGGTGGCGTCGACCCATTTTATGAATCTCCGCAGACTCTAATTCACAGTCAAGCTACTCGAGGATAAGGCGCCGTTATCAACTCGAGGAGCATGAGCTGTCGATAGTATGCATCAATCAGACCAACAACAGGAGACAACGATAAGGAGGAGCACTTCACTGCCACACCTCCGTCTAAGAAAGGCAAGGTCTGTTGCCAACCGGGAGAAGGAACATCTTCTTCGCTTCAGTGTGTTGCTTCTTCAACTTCTTCCGCATGTCTCCTTCGTTCTCTTCCTCTGTCTCGCGCTCTCAACTCCGAGGAGCCGCGATGGGAATATCTTTTCCCATCATCCCTGATTCTGATCAGCCTTCTGATGTCCTGGAGGATGACTGGAATGGTGATAACCAACCTCTTCCATCACCAGTTCACAATCCTCCGTCCTCGGCAACAGAGTGCGCCTTCATCTCAAATCATCATTAAGCTCAACGAAGCTCCTTCTGTCCTGAGGACAGAACCTACTCTCTCTTCTCCAGCATAATCCAGAGGAAGCTGGGTCGCTATAGGCAAAATGGAGGCAACGGTGGAAGCTAAGATTGGGTTGGAGGCCTGGTTGAAGCAGCAGCGCCACTTGCTAGCGATTGAGAAGCAGGAGGAGGTGCAGCAATCTAACAGTCAGTTGAATGACCTCTCCGCAAAGGTTCGGAAGTGCGACTCGTAGCGTTCTACATCTTTCTTATAGGCTTCGTGCTGGTTCTTGTCCTATTATAGGAATGCGAAGCACGCGGCACAAGCATCCTCTCGTTGAGAGTTGCTTCTCTTCAGTCAGGACTCTTTGGACGTAGCGTGGTGGAGCTTAAACACGGCTCAAGGCCTCAACTGCCCGCAAATCGCATTACTGTTGGTGACATTGTGGGCCTTAAAAGCTCTCGTGACCCTGTAGACTCACAATATGTATCGGGGGGTCTGACCGGAGTGGTCTCCAAAGTGACAGATACGTCCATATCTGTCGCTTGTGACAAGCTAGATGAGGTCGATCTGCCCCCAGAGCCACTGCGGATA
Source organism: Hyphochytrium catenoides (assembly GCA_900088475.1). Taxonomy (NCBI): domain Eukaryota; class Hyphochytriomycetes; order Hyphochytriales; family Hyphochytriaceae; genus Hyphochytrium; species Hyphochytrium catenoides. The sequence goes on along the minus strand of FLMG01002851.1, from coordinate 44,063 downwards.
GATCAACTAGCCAATGAGGTGACGTACAATAAGTTGGAGGAAGGTCTGCGAGCGCTGGAGCGCAGTGCAGGCCATGATCTTGGCGCAAGAGTGGTGAATGTGTAAGTGGGTTCTCGAATAACCTCATCGTTCTTGACAATGAAGTGACTATCGCTGTATCAAGCGTCTTCCATGGTAAACGGCCCGAGAGAGGAACCAGCAGGCCTTTCAAGCCTTTCAACCAGAACCTGAACTCATCTCAACTTGGCGCTATCTCCTTCGCACTCAGCTCGAAGGACGTCGCGCTTATTCATGGCCCACCCGGCACAGGTACTAATGAGCTTACAGGCAAACCTTAGACTCTCAAAGCAACCAAGGGCTTACGGTCACACCGTTGATAGGCAAGACCACAGTTGTAGTTGAGCTTATCCGCCAGCTGGTGGCTCAGGACCTGAAGATTTTGGTATGTGCTCCGTCCAACGTTGCTGTAGACAACATCGTTGAGAGATTGGTCGTCCCCATCAAAGGTAAGCAGGACTTGCCCATCAAAAGAACTCTAATTACAAGGCGCTTATAATTGCCATCAAAGGATCACAGCCACGAGTTCTGAGGCTTGGCCATCCCTCCCGGATGCTGCCACAAATCTTGCGCCACTGCTTAGATGCCAGGGTTCAGGTACTGCTGTGAACTGATGAGTACGTTAGAATCCCCATCATGCTTTGGTGTAAACGCCTTTGGCCGCTCTCTCCTCTCTTAGGCTTCAGATGCCACAGAGATTGTTGGGGACATCCGAAAGGAGTTGAATTCAGTGTACAAGAACATCATGAAGTCGAAGAGCAAGGATGCTAAGAGAGAGCTCCGAAAGGAGTTGAAGATTTTGAGAAAAGAGCTTCGCCAGCGGGAGGAAGGTGCTGTGAAGGAAGTAAGTCCACTTGCGCATATCCCCAGGTCCTTTGAGGCATAGGTGCGAATGATCTGTTTGTTTTTCTCGGTTGACAATCATGCAGATCGTCCGACAGAGCAACGTCATTTGTGCCACTAATATTGGAGCCGGCATGCGGACGCTAGAGCAAGTGGAGTTCGATGTCGTGGTTATAGATGAAGCAGCACAAGCTTTGGAGGCGTCGTGCTGGATTCCTATCCTCAAGGTCACCAACTTCTGCCGAAGCAATATAGAAAATGCTGACTAGCGACTCTCTCTGAATGATTAGGGCGCTAGAGTAGTGCTTGCAGGAGATCACAATCAACTCCCCCCAACTATCAAGTCTCCACAGGCAGAGCGTGAAGGGTTGGGAGTTACGCTCTTTGACCGCATCCATCGGTGAGGTGGTTGTTGGGTCACCATTATTACCTTTTATCTTACGCTTTGCAGTCTATATCAGGATGAGGTCGCAGTGATGCTTGACACGCAGTACCGGATGAATCACCTTATTTGTAGCTGGGCCTCTGATGCTCTGTATGGGGGTAGGTAGTTACAGTCTTCTTAAGAGATTCATGGTCTTCTAATACTGACTGAGCTTTTGCATCTATCTACCTCACAGGGCGCTTGCTGTCGGATGAGACGGTGGCAGGACATACGCTTGCCGATATTATCACTCTGAGCTTCGAGGAAGATGATCCCGAGGTACACTCGGTTCTGGTGTTGGTCGATACTGAAGGCTGTGACTGTGAGGAACAGACGCACGAGACCAGGTGCGCATCATCCTGGACATATTTACCTCCGTTCGGGGTAAATGATAACTTAGCTCCATCTAGCGAATCCAAGTTCAACGCAGGCGAAGCGTCCATCGTGGCTCGTCATGTCCACCGCTTGGTCCGTGCCGGTCTGCCGCAGGAGAACATTGCAGTGATCACGCCATACAATGCACAGGTATTTTGATCCTCTGCCTGCTCCGGCCACATTTCCACCCCTGACATCAACACCGTTCCGGAAGGTGGAGTTATTGAAATGCCTGATCTCTCCCTCGATGCCCAAGGTTCAAGTGCGCTCTGTTGATGGATTTCAGGTGCCCAGAGTGTCGCCTGGTTGCAATTCCCTATCTAAGATTTACTCGTAGGGAGGCGAGAGGGAAGCAGTAATACTGTCCCTTGTGCGCTCTAACAAAAGAGGTGAAGTGGGCTTCCTTGCCGATCGGCGCCGGTTAAACGTGGCAGTGACTAGGGCTAAGCGGCACTGCGCCATCATCTGCGACCCATCGACTGTCTGCCAGGATGAATTTATCGCGGGATTGGTGAGCAACCCCAAATGTCTTCTTGGCAAGCCCTTTCGGATTAATTCTTTGGCGATTGGTCTTCTTACTCTCGTTCACTCTGTCCCCATTATCTGGTTCCACGCTTCCGCAGACGTCGAATTGTCTCCTCCTGGGCTAGTCCTTGGTAGACCTTTGGTCGGCTAGTTCTAAGTAGACGCTGGTAGCTCTCATCTGACCCAACCCTAACACCTCTCCCACAGGTGGACCATTTACAGAGCCATGGCCTCTGCATTAGTGGAAAGTCTTATGAGGGTGACGAAGATCTTCCTGAGTCTTCTATGCCGGAATCCTTCCTGCGGCCGAGACAAACCCCGAAAGCCTCCCAAGTTCCAAAAAAAACTGCCAAAAAGAGCAAGAAGCCGTCAGAGGCTGCTATGCCCAAGTATGCCCTATCATCAAGACCCAGTTCTTCACACAATCACGCCAGCAACCAATCTAAAGTTATAAACCAGCCACATGCTGAGGAGGATGAGCTCGACGATGCTAGCATGGAGATTGTTGATCAGGTACTTAGGGGTCCTATAAGAGCGAATTAGCGCATGAGACTTTGCTCAACGGTAACATTCTTTCTAGGTTCAGAAGTTTTCCAAAGCCGATAACGCAAGCACACTATCATTTCCATCCACCTTGACCGCGTTCCAGAGGCGTTTAGTCCATGCCACGGCTGAAGAGCTAGGATTAGCCCATGACAGCTATGGAACGGGTACTGAGCGCTACGTGATGATTACGAAAGCGCCTGAGCCGCAGATACAGTCTCAAAAGAGGCAACATGAGCAGGACAGGGAAGTACAGGAAGTAAAGAGTGACGAAGAGCGACCAGCTGGCTTGAAGCCTTCTCTCTATGTCTTAGAATCAAGCTCATCAGAGGACGAAGTAGAAGGGAAGCCAGCAGCAGACCTCCTTTCAGGGAACGTATTGCTCAAGCAGCTCCATGAAGAGCGACTGCGGCGAGCAGCTTCATTGGCGCCACCTAACGCTGAAGCATCTTTTAGTATGAGTGCCAAGGAACAACAGAAGCCGTCCAGCAAGAGAAAGAAGGGGAAGAAGCAAGCAAAGAGCAAGGGTAAGTTCTATGAAGAGCTTATCAGTCTTGGGGTCGTGAGAACAGTCCTTACTAACGAAACTCGTACAGGACACGGCAAGACTGCAGAAGAGGAACTTCAAGAAATAGAAGCCATGACTCAAGCGTTAGACATGGCAGTGCATCAGGCGTCAAAGTGCTGGTTTGGCTGTGGGAAGCGTGTGGAGCTCATTGGATCCACTTGCGCACACTGCAAGAACCGCTTTTGCATATCGTAAGGACGATTTATCTCTCTTACTATTTATTCTAACAGTAGAGGCAATAAATTAACCAGCAGCCTCTTGATCTCAGCCATGGCATTCCTGAAGTCCACGGCTGCGGCTCTGCGGCAAGAGAGGAGGCCTCGAAGGCCTTTAAGCGCCAGGCGCAGGTACGCTGTATTCACAAAACTGCGGCTTGTCCTTGGAAAAGGCTGATGACTTCGTGATGGTTAGATTGTTGGCGGTGTACTCTCTGGTTCTTCTAAACCCAACACGCTCAAGCCAAGCCAGCGCGCCACGGTGAAGAATGAGCTTAGGAAGAAGTTGGAAGCGCAAGCCGGCAAGCGGAAGCCTAAAGAGCCCGCTAAGTCCAAGAAATAACAACAAATAGTCCTGAGCTTCACTAGCACATAGAGCACATGAGGCAAGTGCCGTCTGTTTCCCTCATCAGATAAAGAGAGGTCCATCTCCCTTAGCCAAGTAGTCTGACGCGCGCAGAAGGTTGTTGAGAGGAAGAGCCTCAGTAGACGCTTCGCAAGCGTTGCTTCCGGTTCTCTTTCCGCATCACTTTCGAAACTTTGGCCTCTACTTTGTCGCTGTAGGCCTGGCCACGGTTTCGAAGCTTCTGTTTCCTAGCATTGCCCCGTCTACTGCTTTCTGTTGCTTTGCTGGATTTCCCTCTAGCTCCGAGGAGCCCACTCTGCTCAACCTCTTTATCATACGACTGGAAGGCATGTTCCATCAGCAGCGACATCTCGTTTTTTTTTACCTTTGCTTTAGAAGACTCAGCTTCATCCAGCTCTTTGATTGCGCGCCGTAGCTCAAGCTGTTTTGCGGCTTCAGATGTGGTGCCGACATTGTCTGCTGATGTCTGAGATAGACTAAGGTTGAGGCCATCAAAGGCACCTAAAATAGTGGTACGGGAGCTCGCTTGTGCCTGTGAGGTGGTTCCATTGGTCCCCTGCTGAAGACTAACCCTTGTCGATGCGTGCGTTTGACCCAAAGTGGAGTTGCTGTCTGGAAGGCTTGCTGCAAGACTTGCGAAGCTGCTTCCTCCTCCTTGTTGTTGCAGGTCAAAGACAGGCGGTTTCAGCGCACGGCTAGTCGCCGCCACGAAGCTGCTAGAACCTGGCAAAATCTTGCCCTCCTCAGTAAGAGTATTACCCAGTGAACTTCGTTTGATTGACATTTTACAATTATGAAGTGGGAGTCTTGGTCGAGGTGATGATTGAACGTCCAAACAGATTTGTCCCAACCGCCTCCGCCTCTGTTGAGGGCCTGGACAGTGCTCAAGCAGAGGACTGCCGTCGACAAGCGTTAGCTCAGAGCCCGGACTGCTTAGTCTGCACTTAGACCAGCTTCATACAGTCAGCTCCCTGGTGTGCACTTGTCAGCAGCAGCTTCAGCAACGTGACAACGTGTTGCTGGTGGCCGATGAGCTGATGAGTTGATGCACTGCTGTGGAGCGCAGGCTGAAGCTGCAGCTTGCTTTCTGGTGTGACGATTGGGTGGGAGAGTAATGACCTGATCAAGCCTCCCCCAGGAGTAGCTAGCGTTATTCTGCAATAGTCTGTACTGTACTTCGCCGCCTCTTTTCGGACTTTCCGGCGCGGCAATTTCGGTCAAAGGCCTTTCGCCTTTTCGTCACAGTGAAAGTGAAAAGATGTCCGCAAACATCGAAATATTTCTATGGTGTGACACAGGTTGAATAAACAGGACTATTACGGGTCATTAATGTGCCATGGACTTCCCAATCTTTCCACGAACCTTTCAAAGGGGCCTTATTATGTTCTTATTGTTATTATCTTCGGATCGTCACTTCGGCCTCATCCGTCAGTCAAGTCATGCATCCCATCATCGCTTGCTAAGAACTGTGCTTGACCCGCGACAGTTGCGCAAGCGTCCTTGCCCTCCCTGGAGACAGCCTCGCTTGGATGCCTGTGCGCTGAGCAGAGCTCATAGGGCAAGAGCTCACTCCAAGCTCACTTAGCTTCAGAGACCCTTGGTCACGGGTCAAGCTCAGGGAAGGCCGCAGCGAGTCGTTATGATGATCCTCTCTGCGACGGCTCCGCGCTTTCTGAGGTCTGGACTGTGTGCCATGGCCCCCTCTTGGCAAGGCATCCGAAGGTATTTAGGGTAACTCCTTCTGTTTGAGCTATCTATTTGATAAGAAGTGTTGGGCTCCAGGCTCTCAGTAGCTGCGACACTGCCCGGGTTCAACGAGATAAAAGGAGATCCGACACAAGTGAAGTTGCTGGAAGAGCGTTGCATCCTTGTTGATGAGAAGGATCGAGTTATTGGAGAGGAGTCTAAGAAGAATTGTAAGTAAGAAAGGAGCTTTAGAAGCACAAAGTGATGCTAAAAGAGACGCTGGTCTTCGTGTCCAGGCCATCTGCTGACTCAGATCAATGGAGACAAGGCGCTACATAGAGCGTTTAGCGTCTTTTTGTTCAACTCCCAGGATGAGTTGTTGATTCAGAAGCGAGCGAGCGATAAGATCATTTTTCCAAGTTATTGGGCCAATACCTGCTGCAGCCATCCTCTTCACGTACCCGAGGAATTAGACGAGACAAATAACGTTGGCGTCAAGAGGTACTCTCATCACGTCCTCTAAACTTTACCTTCTTGCTTCTGATGGCTGGACGCATGCTGACCTCTGTCATCGTGCTGCAGGGCGGCCCGCCGGAAGCTTCAGCAAGAGCTTGGCATTGATTCCAATACCATTGAGTTGGATTCCTTGGTGCATCTCACGCGGATTCTTTATAAGGTATAGCTTAAAATCGCATCACTAGAGCGATCCTCAGAGATCTAAAGCGAGAACTTGCTCTTGCTATCTTTGAGTAGAGTCCATGCGATAACATGTGGGGTGAGCACGAGGTAGACCACTTGCTGGTACTTAGAGGAGACTATGACCTCAACCTGAACCCGAACGAAGTTGCAGAAGTCCGCTACCTCAAGGCGGATGAGCTAGCTAGGTTCCTAGCTGAGGGCAAAGAAGGCAAGCACTTAGTGTCGCCCTGGTTCCAGTTCATTTCTTCAACGCTCCTCCCTCAGTGGTGGGAGAACCTAAGTGATTTGAAGCGATTTGTCGACAGCGAGATCCACAACTTTGTGGAAGCCTAATAGCAGTCTGGAAAGCTCAAAGGAAGCTTGCGCGTCAGCAAGGCGTCGACTTAGACAAAACCTAAATTTTGAAATCCAGGGCCAGCAAGGCCTATTTTCTTTTACCTTTGCCTCTGTCATCGAGAATCATTCTTTCTACTGATAAGTAGTTAGTCGGTGAGAGGCCCGAAGGATTCAAGATCAGCCCAGTGCGCACCAAGAGAAAATGTCATGTTAGATGCAAGGAAGAGCATGGAGACTAGACATATAGCGGCTGTATACACTTCATATTCTCTAGTGTGGCCATTCTAACTTCTAACTCACGAATGTACAAGGCTCGCCTGACTGTTCTTTATGGACTCTACTTAGTTCCCCAGGGAGAGCAGCAGCGCCACCCCTCGCTTGGTCCAAAAGTCCCCGTCCATCTGTCCAGCCCGGAGGTCGGCCGCTATCATGAACGAAGGCCGTTCTCTAGTCCCAGATCGGACGGGATACATATAGATAGGACAGCTATAATAGCCCTTTGCGGGCTTTCGTTTGTTCTCGATTGGCTTGAAGTGGATGACAGGCATGGGACAGTATAGCTCCATAGGTAGAGCGTCAGCCAGGCAAGAAACCTCACTGTCCCACCGAGCGCCCTCAAGGTAGAGGCCTTGAACATACGCTCCCTCGGCAGCCGGAGGGCCATCCCGAAGCCCATAGACATCTTCCTTCAGGACGGGGAAGTCCCAACCAAGAGTGTCAATGGGAAGCCCATTCTTCCGTGCAGTCGTCTGTAGCAACGCGGTAAGAAAGCCTGTCGGATAGGTAAAGCCTGAGAGCCAGAATACGCTTGGCATTCCCTTCTGTACCCATTTTCCCATTTGTTCACAGCGCTCTTTAAGGTCATTCATCCAAGATCCGAGAGGTTTTATAGATGGATAGCAGAATGACCAAGCCGATGGCACTTTGCCTCCTAGAAGAGCGTCGCACACCTGCTCCAGTTCCATTGTGATAACGACGAGCCCCTGTACCGCCCTATCAACGTCCAGCAGGTGCTTTCGCATCGTGGTGAGGAGCTTGTTATAGCGCTCACATTCCTGCAGGAGCACCGTCTTTAGCGGCTCTGACTCTTTCCGCACGGCACCAGGGGTTGTGACCGGAGAGGTGTCAATGGTCTGACAAAGCTGCTCTTCCAAACTCTTCACCATCCGCAGTATCTTGGTCTCTCTTGTCTCTCCTGCTTCGGTAACCACTGAAGGCTGCAAGGAGAATATTGTGTCCAGCAGCTCGTTAGTCTCCTCAATTTGGGAGGAGATGTCAGCGTTAGGATGTTGTCCGAAAGCGCTCGGCTGCTCTGTGATGGGCAACCCTCGAATATACTCCTTATACGACTCTAACGAGCCGTCATGCGGGATAAAGTATTCTGACAGGGAGGAAAGCTTGTACTGTGGCTCTGTCACGGCCTCGGTACAAATGAACTGATTTACGTAGACAACCACCAGCCGCCTATCCCAATCGTCGGTGACTCTGCCGCCATAGTTCGCCTCGGCGATGAGATAACGCAGCGCTTCAAAAGGGGTGTGCTCTGGATAGGCTTCCAAAAAGGTTGCTATGAGGTCGTGGCATATGGAGAAGTCTGAGGCGTTGAAGTCATAAGCTGTGTTCCAGCCTAAAGACTTGAACTTCCGCCGCTCGAGAAGGATGGAGTGGAACCATGCCAGTGAGAAAATGAGCTTCTTATAGGTGCTTCCCTAGACGAAGGAGACAGAATGACAGTTTGGGATATCAGAGAAAATAGAGACAATCGTGGAAAGAAAAGGACGAGAGGAGGCAATAGCGGATAGTGCGGAGATGGGGAATACGGATTGAGAAAGACAAAGAGACAGAGCAGCAGGAGAGAGGGAGCAGAAAGAGCAAACGAGCGACGCACACACTGTGCCAAAGTCTGAGGTACGGCCTAAAGCACACGGAGGTTGTGATGCTGAAAGTCTTTGAAGATGAATCAGGGAGTAGCGTAGACAATGGTAAGCAGATAGAGATGCACCTCTTTGCAGGCGTTGAAGCGGTCTTCCGATATCAAGTTGTACATCTGCAGCAAGTTGGACTTCAAGCCTCGTGGCGGTTCCGTTGTTATCTTCAGCCCGCGCTGCAGAATGGAAATCGGGAACCGTGGGTGGGGCGCGCTGGACAACCACAGGCGGAACTGCGGGCTGATGGGCTGTGCAGAAGAGCGACTGCTGAGGGCCTCGACAATCTTTTCTAACGTAGGCATCCAGCTGAGCATCAGATGACAGTTGGAGAGGAACACCCATTTTCCTGCCGCCATTGCTTCCTTCAACAGCCGTGTGGCCACTGGTGCCTGTCCCTGTCCCAAGGCACAGACCTCCAGCGGCATGTTCATGGCGCTGGCGAGCTGGGAGACCTATGGCAAGAGAGAACCAGCGAAGAGGAACGATACTCGTCAATTTTCATTCATTTACTGGGAATAAAGTCAATCTCCGGGGAGCGACTGCCCGCGGCAGCATACCTGAGCGGTAGGGTCGACTCCGGGAGAGAGCACAAAGACCAGCGGGATGGACGGCGAAGACTGCTCTAAAACCTGCGCCAAATCGAGCGCGGGAGGCTCTGCATACTGTGCACCCATGACGCTAGCAACAAAACGATTAGCGGCAAAGAGGAGGCGATCTGGCCGCAGTGCTCGTAGCAGAAGCATCTTCTGGAAGTCCCCAAGCTTCATGTTCCAGTCCGCAGGCAGCGGCGTTTGTTCCGGCTGTCGATGAGAGTCGAGCGCACATAGTTTGTTAGCAAGAGGGCTTCGTAAGTCAAAGAGCACCGCACACAGAGCAATAAAACCGACAAGGAGATCCCGGACAAAAGGGAAGAGTTGCCTACGTGTGCCCTTAAGCTGAAGAAAATCTAAGAGCTCGGAGGATATGGATTGAGAAGAACTGGAGAAGCGTGAGACGGGGATAGCTAAAAGGACTAACCTGAGGGCTGGAGTACCACTCTTTCCACACTTTGGTGCTCTGCTCGATCGCCCCCGCAAGGCCTGAGAAGGCAGCCAAGCTTGAAAGTTCGGTGATGCTGTCCCACATCTTGGGCTGGAAGATCTCGGGAGCTGCAGTATGAGAGTCAGTGCTACAGGTGTCGGCCACAGCAGGGGGTTGGAGAGAGGAAACTGAAGAGACGTAGAAGGTTAAAAGGGGGAGAGAGAGAGAGAAAGAGATGGAGAGAGAGAAAGGAGCGAGAGAGAGAAACAAAGAAGGACACACAAGCAAGTCGAAAGGAGGGGATCCTCCTACCTGGATTAGGTGGCTGATTGCTTCTATCCAAGACGGTTCCCCCCGTGAGAAGGAAAGTGTACTCTTCCTGAAGCAATTTTCCCTCTTGCCGGAGGATTTGTGTGCACATCTGAAAGGCAAAGAGCAGCTTGTGCCGTGCGAAGAGCCCCAGACACGTGGAGGCGTAGACCGCGTACGTGTGGAAAGCGTTAATGGACCAGTTCCGATCCATGACCTCCTCATCTTCACTTAGCATCCTGAACAGGGAGAAGAGACGAGGAAAATTTGGCGCAAGTGAGCTCTAAAGTGGGAGAACCGACTCCCCTCTCCTCCGTCATAGTCCTGCTTTCTTTGAGGGTTATGGAAGGGCAAGAGAAAGAGAGAGAGCTGCAATAGGGTGTGGTAGTCATAGGTTGCTAAGACCGAGTGGATACCGGGCGAGAGATATGCAGACAGAGAGAGAAAGAGATGGGAAAGAAACACAAGGGGAAAGCCAACTAGCGTTGAACAGCAGGATAAATAGGTATGTACCGAGACTGAGAGATGGACTGGCGGAACAGGTCAACGTAGGAGTCGAGGGAGAACTGGTACATCGGGTCGATGCGCGAGAGATCATCCAGCACAAAGTAGAGGATTGCAGCGCGCACTGCCGATGAGCGATAGGCCTCTCTGGCCAGATCAATGCGTTGTTCCGTTTCTTCCGCCACCTTCAGCTGGCGAGATACCTCCTCCGCTGTCACCTTGCTCTGTTGCAGGGTGCTGACCAGATGCTCGTCGTCCAATAATGAGCCCTAAACCAGGAAGAGTGAAAGCCAAAGCCATCGTTGAAAGGAGAGGGCGGCACAGTCAGAGACACATCAAAAAGTGAGCGAGCTAGAGAGAAAGATGGGAGAGAGAGTTTCGAAAAGGAAGAGAGACAGAGAGAGAAATTGGGGACGACTGTCAACAGGGAAAAAGGTTGAGAGTGACCTTGGCTTCGCTCAGGAGCTTAAGGATCTGGTTCTCGAGATCAACGAGCTTCGTCTTCCCCGCAGCAACTGTCATGGTGAGCTCACTCTTCATATCCTCAAGCTCTGGCTCCTCTGCCTGCACCACCTGCCCCAAGAGCTGCGCCTCCAGTCCCTGCTGCTTAACGGCAAAGTTGACCACTGCCACCTTAGTGCTCACCTCGGGCGTGAAGTGCGGATTTGCAAGCTTCGTGGTAATATAGAACCTGAGGACAGAGGAAAGCGCAGTGTTTTTGGGTTGGAGGATCAGATACAAGTTAGCAGTCAATCGAGCAAGGAGGGAGAGAGAACAGGAAACCCTTTGCAATAAGAGAGAGGGGGAGGGAGAGGGTCACGAGAGAGAGAGAGAAGAGAAGGAAACACAGCGGGTGGGAAACAGAGAGAGAAACTTAACGGTTCGGTCGGAGGAGACAGGGAGACAGAGCGAGTGAGTGTGAGAGAGAAGGGCGGGAGGATTGAGACGGGAGAAAAGAATAGACATTGTCTCGGGAGAAGGATGACGAGGTATCGTTACTTGAAGTCCCGCGAGAACTCTATCTCGCTGTCTCCAATCCTTATCACTTCTCTGCTGCCGACTTTGAGGACAGACTTGCTCAGAACAGGCTCAAGGCTGGGATCAAGCTCCTCCAGGACATCTTGCAGCAGCACCGGTAGACCGTATTGGATCGCGTTCTCCACCTGCAGCAAGCAGACAGCTTAGGAAAAGTCTAGCTATAGATCGTATGCAGGAAAGGCAGGAAGGCAAAGGGAGAGGAACAAAGGGGAAGACTAGTCATAGCTGGGGCCCAGTTACCTCTCGAAGGAAGTCCCTCATCTTCAGGTCAATCACTTTCAAGTTCTTCGCCTCCATGGCTCGGATCCACTTGTTGGCTTGACCCTGAGGGTCGATCATCAACGGCCAGCGGTTGCCACGCGTGACGATGACGCCGTTTTCGGTGCTAAAGCTATCGTTGGGCAGCCCCTGAAGGTACGAGAAGAGGGCAAAGAGAGGTAAGCGAGAAAGAAGCGACTATAGGTGTTCCCAATGGCAGAAAGGGAGACAACCATCGTATGGGGATCCTCGAAGGAGTCCAAGAACGAAATGCTTGAAAGGAACTTTTGAGGAGAAGGGACAAACTGACAGAGAAGTTAGCAAGAGAAAATCTGGCACTATTACTACCTGCAGGCTCCACTGCCGCACGTCCGTAGGCTTGGCCAGGAATTTTGTCACGGAGAATGCCTCGCTGACCGGAATCTCTTTCGCTCTAACGTCCGCCTGCCACTTCTGGAGGAGACCATCGCGGTAGCTTGTGTCAAAGGGTCCGGCGTACGAAAGGAAGGCAGAAGCGAGGAGAGAGTCTCCCAGGAGGTTGTGGACCTGCGCGTCGAACAGAGCAATCGACTCCTGCCAGCGAGTGTACTCTCCTGCAGACCCCAGGGGACAGGGACAGAAGACAAGCGGCAGTGAGGTCCAGACTCAGGACGACAATGAGCAAAACCAGGGGATGCTGAATAAAGGAATAGTGGCGGAAGGGTTAAACGTTGTCTAGCGAGACAGAGCCAGACTTTTGGAAAAGGGTCACAAACAGCTAGCTAATGAGGTAAAAGAGGAAATGGCAGCGCCAAGGAAGAAAGAGGGGGAGAGAAAGACAAGGATGGCTTTAAAGCTCACCGGCTAGCCCCTTCACAAGCTTGTCCGCCCTGGTAAGTTTCAGCTCCAGCTCCTCAGCCTCCTTTCTCAGTCGATTTTTCTCTCCAACGCTCTGGTCATACTTCTCCTTCAGTTGATTTACTTTGGCAACCACTTCCTCCAAACGGCTCTTCGCCTTGCTCAGGGCAGCTTGCTTAGCCTTCAATCCTTGCTCCGCAGCCTGGAGTCTTTCTCTCTTTGGCGCCACTTCTCTAAAGACATTCGCATAGACGAAGATAGCGCACACCCACGAGCAGAGAGCGGCTGCGGCTGCTGAGACACCTCTGACTGTCTCTGTATTAAACTCTGGGTCGTCGGTGTATTTCTTAAGCTTCATAATGAGAGCATTGCTGACGTTATCCTTGTCGTACGCCTTGATCTGCTGGAGAAAATTGCCCTCGCTAATCTTCTTCTTCGCCGTCGGCCAGTCAGATTTCAGTCTGTTGGGTGGTAAGTAAACAGAGCAGGGTAGAGAAAATGGGGGAGAAGAGGAGGGGAGGGAGAGAGCAGGAGAGACAGCACATGAGCAGGATGGGAGCATCACTTGGGGCAGGACAGGAGGCTTTTGAGGCTCATCTGCGACCCAGTAAAGAGAAACAACAGGGTAGATACGTGCGCCCACGTAGAGAGAGACGAGAGACGCATATATAGATAGATAGAAAGGAAGGCAAGAGAGGAAGACGAGTGATGGAGAGGGAATAGAGAATCTAAAGACTTAACGAGAGAGATTAGGCGACATAGAGAAATAGTTGATCGAAGAGCTGGAAATAACCCGATAGACTCCAAAAGGATAAAAGAATGGGCCGCACCCGAAGAGCAACATCACGGCGTTGAGCACTGTTTCCACAGCCTTCGGTGGCTTAGAGTAGGCTTTGACCTCAGAGATAGCAGACTTATCCAGCTTATCAACCTCCGCCATCGCTTTCTCCAACGCAGGGAGAGCCACGTCTAAGTCTCTCTGTGCATCCTGTGCGATGGCTTTGCAGTCGATCTCTTCCTTGGTAATCTGTTCGCTCTCTGCCTCGACCTGCTTCCGCTGCTCGTCTGCCACCCGGCGCTCTGAGACAATCACCACCAGCAGCTCTTCACACTCTTTCTGGCTGACAGCCACAACCTTCTTCTTCTCGCTGAGCTCCTCAGACATCCGCAAAACCTGCACTCTGCTTTCTTCCAGCTTGCTAAGCCCATTCCGAAGCTTGTCTATTGCGCGACAACGTTTCAATACCGCCATCGTAGGCGGGAAAATTGAAAAAGAGAACAGAATGGCAAGGAGAGCACGAGAGAGCACGAGAGAGAGAGAGAGTGAGAGTGTGAGAGAGAGAGAGAGAGGAGAGGGAAGGAAAGGAACGACTACCTAAAGAATAGCGACGGGTCAAAAGAATGTGTAAGGAAAGAAGCGCGACAGAAGAGAATTAATGTGCACACCTCTGGAATCTCCCAGCTCCTTGTCTTTCTCTCTAAGCAGCGCTCGATAGCCCTTCACGAGCTCCAGGTAGTGTGTGGGCGTAACGTGGTTCTTCCTGCTGAGCTGTAGCATCATTCTCTCAGAGGCCCGAGCCACACCAACATGACAGGCCGCAAACACTGCGGACAGATTCTTTTTCGCAGCTCCATCTGCTAGCTTCATGTCGTCAAGATACTTCATGGCGACTTCCTATACATGCATAAGGAGATCAACATCCAATAGGGACCATGGAAAGCAAGTTTCAGGTGCGATCGAGCAGACAAAGAAGAGCTTGCTGGGGAAGAAGTATCAGCAAGTAGAGAAGCTAGAGGCAAACAGAGCTGGAGATAGGCGTAGAGCAACTGTTGCTTCAGGGGGAAGGCGGTTCGCGCTGCGAGATAGAAGCCAAACCCAAGGGAGAAGAGAGGTGGGGAGAGAGAGAGAGAGAGAGGCGAACTGAAGAACAGAAAAAAGGATCATAGTTATCCAACCTCTAGTGCTGTCGCCGGCCACTCATGGAACCAGTTAATGGTTGTGCAGTTCACCAGGGCTGGGTACATTCTGCACCTGTTGCGGAAGCCTGCACCGACTGGACTCATGCAGAGAACCACGTGCAAGTTGGCCCTCACACGCTGAATGAAATAGTCCCACAGAGCTTTAGGACTGTCTGGTAGGCCTTCCGTCTGCAACGAGGAGAGTGAGTACGGATGAGCTGGAGATAAGCGGGCCAAGGACATGACCAGAAAGAGGCGCAAGAAACGAAGTTTTGAAGAGTTGGCAAGGAGTACTGAGCACTTTCAATGGCCACATACCTTAGCTGGACCTCTGACAGCATCCAGCAGCGCTGGGATCTCTTCCTTTGTGAACAAGCCAGGCACCTGTCCGCTGCTGAGTATGTTGTTGATGTCTTCAAGAAAGGCCTCCTCCTTCAGCTGCGTGTCTGCAAAGAGGAAAACAGTGGGTTTGTTGCTGGCTCCAGTGGCTGTGTACAACTTCTTCAGATCCTCCCTGAACTCCGTCAGCCTGTAGGTGCTTGTGATGTCTATGGAGAAGAGAGGATAGGAGGCAAGGTATGCGGCCAGACGAGCAGAAGAGCGGCGCCCGCTACCTCCTACTCCTACCAGCATTGCGTTCCCTCTCGGCTGAGTGAGGATGCGATGCACGATGCAGATGTTGAGGATCGCGTCCTGCGCAGGAGACAGAAGGACAACAGAGCGTAAGACGTTGGACTTTCTGCTCGCTCTATATCAGTTTCTTTCGGGATTTTTTTGGTCCATCTCTCTGCCTCTCTCTCTCTGGCTCTCTCTCTCTCTCTCTGCTTTTCTCTCTCTGTCTCTCTCTGTCGCCCCTCTATCACTGTTGTCTCACCCTGAACAGCACGAGAGGCATAGGAATGAGCTTTGGCTCATTGTTATAATCCTCCAGTACTCCACCCAGGAATGCCCTTAAGGAGTCGAGGCTGGCAACCTCTCCATAACTGTTATCTCCATGTCCAGGAACACTCTCCGCACCCGAGCCCGGCCCTTTCGCCGGTAGCGTGGAAGGTCTCTGCATTGCTGCAGCGTTCTGTGCGCTGCTTTGAGCGGCAGCTGTCGTGGACGTACTCTTCTTCGTTGCAGCGGGGGCAGTGGAGACTGAAGGTGTGAGGGCGGGAAGCTCTGAGACAAAGCCAGTAAAGAGAGGAGCAGAGAGACCAGCAGGTAAGGAACTCATTAACTGTGACCACGAGACGCCAAACTCGTGGTGAAGAACCTCCCCGAGCAGCGTCTGGAACACTTTGTGGTCCTCTTGGGCGTCAAAGAGGAAGCGGTCAGCGAAGATCCTCGTGCATTCATGCACCCAAAGGCGGAGAAGGCTCTCTTTGCTGTCATTCTGCTTCTTGTTGGCTCTGAGAAGCCCTTGTAAGACTTTGGAGACGTCTCTGAGATTGAAGGTGTAGTGAGATTTCATTGGCGTCGGCAGGAACTTGGTGCTCACTGCGCTGTAGATCTGTTGATAGCACAGTGTTAGAGACAAATGAACGTAAAGAGGTAGGAGATGCGAGACGTGATAGGCTCAGGCACACAAGAGGTTAGGAAGTCAGAACATAACAGGCTAAGGAAGAAAGAAAAAGAGAGAGGGAGAGGAAAGAGAGGAAGAGAGAGAGACAGAGAGAGAGAGAGAGAGAGAGAGGGAAAGAGACAGACAGAAAATGCCAAGAGGCCAGAAAAAGTGTGAAGAAAGGTCCCTCACGTATATCTAAAGAGAGAGAAAGCGCCAGGTGACGGGGACAAAGAGAGCGTGAAATAGAGTCACTTCTCAGAACGGACACAGTCAAGCTCCACAGTAATACTGCTCCTTCCTCACCTCAATGGTCGCCTTCACTAGTAGCGGGCCAATGCGCCGGATATCCTCTTCAAACTCCGCCAGGCGACAGGACAGAATGGACTCAAAGATGCGCTGTACCTGTGAATTATCGGGCGCCGTCATGTTCAGGAGATGGAAGCGGCTGACCAGTCGGCTGCAGATGCTCGCTCGTCCCCCGTTCGGAGGTGCCATAGCCGCAAGAATCTGCATATCTAAGATGTGCTTCCAGTGGCACTTCACGCGGTCATACCACCCTTCGTAGTCCATCCACTGACGGAGAAGTTCCAGCGCTGGCTGTGCGCCAAATTTGTCTTTCCGCGGCAAGTTGAGGTCGTCGATAAAGGCAATGAGACGACGTCCTCCAGCAGGACCGAAGCGGTCCTTAGCGCGCTTCTCCATGACACTCTCCAATATTTCCTGAGTGGTGCTAGAGAGCGTGGCAGCAGAAAAGTTCAAGCTGACAGAAGCATAAGATGAGTCTGGCAGTCCACCCAAAAAGCTGTTAGCTAGGACTGACTTTCCTACTCCTGTCCCGCCCAACAACAGCACATGGCGGCCGCTGTTGCCCCTCACTTGTGAGGCTTGGACGACAAAAGCGTTTCTCACTGTGTCCACTGTGGGGACAATCATTTGGAAGAAGTTCATGCTCCGCGGGGCCCTCCAGGCTGGAACTGAAACTTCCCATAACTCCCAGTCCTTCTTCTTAGGGTCTACGACGTAGTCATAGACAGTGTTAACTGGTGGAAACAGGGTCTCTAGGTCTCGAAGCTTGGCGTCCAAGAGTTGCCGTCCACGGTCATCCGTGGTAGCCATCACTGTCCAGATCATGGCAAAGACAAACCACTTCTCCGCCAATGGCCAGTAGCTCACCAGATCCGCTGCCGCAGCAGGTGCTGTTGCTCCTTCAGCTGCGGTGGTAGTGGAGCTAGATGCCGCAGTGGACGTTCCGAAGGGATCCAGTCCGTTTTCTGCCGTATGCAGAGCCTCATAGAGGTGACAGAGCGATTGTATGGCGCTGATATCGCAGACAGGGACTTCCTCCTTGCACGTCTGCCGCTTGTACTCTAGCATGGGCCCAACGTACTTCTCGAACAGCTTTAGATGGAAAGCCTGTAGCTCAGCGTAATGACTCATTGAGGCGCCAGTGCTGCTCTGAGTATCTGGACGAGTGCTAAAAACTCTGGAGAGCCATGTTTGCACGAAGGGCTGCCAGCTTAACACTGAAGGGTCTATGTAGACCATTCCTGCGCGGCTGACGGTGGCAGGTGAGGCTACAGAGAGGTCTTCTACCTCAAAGAGCAGGGACATACTAGCGGTCATGGCAATGCGGTCTCCGTTGATAAGCGTTAGGACCTTGTTATCATCCATCACAGAGTTCATGCTCTCGATCCAGGAGGTGTCGACCGGACCATCAAAGAGAAGCCACTTCTCTTCTGCTTTCTCTCCCTGAGCGCACTGGCGGAAGAGGGTGGAGATGACACCGTCCGACCACTCAAAGGTTGCAAGGTTGTACGCTCCATAGAGCTCATTCAGTGTGATGCTCTTCGGGTTCAGCGCTAGGACAGCCACAGGATGGTACTGCGTTGAGATCTTAGAGGGGATAGGAGGCTTAGTGTCTGACCCTTCTCCAGCGCCTGCTGGGTCCGTCGTCGCGAAAGTGCCAGTATTTGGTCCTGGAGACAAAGGCAAGGTGTGTCCAGAATCCTTTGAGAGAGCTGTGAGCGCCCGTGAGAGGATCTTCCAGATAGTAGATTTGCCAGTGCAGGTCTTCCCAACGAGCATGTTGCTATGTCGCGTCGCCTTCGAGTCCGAGAGCTGGATCATCTTGTCCACCTGGAAAGGCAACTGTTGAAGGCTTGCCTTTCTAAGTTCTTGGCCTATGGCCGCATGCAGCGGCCCAGGTTCATCGGGCGGCAGGTCAAGAGAAGGGAAAAGATCAGATAGCAGCAGCTTAAAGAGCCTGAGATCATCCTCAATAAACTTTGGCACGTTCATATCTCGCAGGGCAGTCATCAGGATTGCATCTTCATTCATCTCAGGATCCTCGCGTTTG
>FLMG01002851.1:0-21310 GCA_900088475.1 Hyphochytrium catenoides | reverse complement strand
ATGCCTTGGCTGATCCTCTTGTCTAGCCGCTTCATATGATCAGCAAACAGCCGCTGTTCTTCGTTCGCCAAGGACTGTACGATGCTGTTATATCCTCGAACCAACAGCGTCACGCTCTCCGACATCACACGGAACTTCTCTCGTTGAGAGCAGATCTCATGGACGACAAACGGAACAGTGAACTTGCCCTGCAGGCGCTGCCAATGAAAGACCTCCGCAAAGAGTCGCTGCAAGAAAGGGTCGAAGTTCACTACTAAAAGAGGGAGAGAGAAGCCGCTAGCGCCTGAAGATCCCATCTTGTTCAAATTCTGCTCTCCCTCTCCACTGCCTGGATATGTGGCTGTGCCATCTCCTGACAGAAAGGAGTCAATCATCGCAGCTGCCTGATTTTGATAGGATCTACGAGCTTCGTCTTGCATCGCTCTTTCTTTCTCACTCATTCTTCGAATAAGCGGTTTGTCTAAGAGCTTGAACAGTGACTGAAGGTCCAAGCTCTGCACCGTAGCAAGCCAGCTCTGATAGCGGTTCTGGGCATAGTCATCGAGGCTTGACAGCACGGCTGTGCATGCTGTTTCCGCCTCTTCCAGCTCTGGGACTTTGGCTAGATAGCCCTTGGCTACCGCCGCCTGCAGCTGCTCCCAGTCCCTTCTGATGCGTGCACCGATCCCTCTCACCCAGATGACAGAGCCTGCGAATGATGGTTCTGTTGGGAGCAGCGGTGGGCTCTTTCTAAGACTGTCAAAGGAAGCCCGCGCGGCAACCGTCTGAGTAAGAAAGAGCTGGAATATGTCAGAGGCTTTCCTTTCCAAGGTACGATGTATGGAGCTTGTCTTGGCGAGGTCAGCAAAGGCCTCCAGCTGATGTAGTGCCTCAGAAATATTAGTGAGGCCCTCAAAGCTTACGTTGATGACATTCTGCAGCATATATTCAAAGTCTTTCACGGCCAGCTTGAACTTATTGAAGTCTTGGTGCCATCTTGACATATTCACGTCCAGAATGTCATATTTGCTCGTTTGGATGAGGTCCAGCTCTTCAAGAAAGGATGCGCGGATGTCGCCCAAAGCTTTGACTGTCTCTGCCGCTCGGGGGCCTCCAAAGCGTTCCGCAGTCAGAGGTTCGCCATCCCTCGGCCGGAGCTCAAACTGATCCCGCGCCCTGCAGATCTCATAGAGATCGCGGCAGCGCTGGATGAAAGCATCAGACTGAGCAAAGACGTTGGCGTCATCAAAGCGCCAGTGTCGTGATGTGTTGTCTGAGTGAGCCCTCTGGATGGCCGCCTTCGTGCCGTGATAGGCATCTCGCCAACGCAGACCGCAGCTAATGCAGCTCTCCAGACTCTTAGAGATATCGTCGATGTTACCAGTGAAGAGCTGCAGCAAGAGAAGGGCTGACTTGCACTTATTGACGATCTGGCAGCTCAGCTTTCCCAGAAGGCTGATGATTCTCTCGTCTGTGTTGAAGAATGTAGACAGAGACCAGATCATGCGTACACGGAGAAGCACAGCCGGCATCAGAGGCGCCAGAGAGTCCAGATCTGCCGCCTCAATGGCCTCACAGGGGCTGCTAAGCGAGCTCAGAAAGGTCAGATTCTCATTAGCCTGGCTGGCGCCATCATGGATCATATTCGCTAGAGTCATGAAGGGCTTCAGATACTGAGATCCAGCTAACTCCAGGACCCGTAGGACCTTCTGCAGATCGGGACTGTTGACCTGGTCGCTGATGCCTGTCAGATCTAACGCTCTGGAGCGCCAAAACTCGATCTCTTCTAGTGGGCCAGTAGTATCCGAGCGGTTTATATCCTCATGGTTCGCCAACACGTTCTTGATCTGCCGCGTCCAATGTATGACTGCCGACTCCAGCCGTTGAATAAGCTCCTTGTCCTTGACTGCCATCTGCACATCCTCCAGATCCTCCTCGGCTGTGTAAAGCACAGTCTTTGCCTTGTCATAGTTCGTAGACTCTACCAGTGCCGCCATAAAGCGGTGGTAATGCTTTTTGAACTCATTCCGAACCCCGTCTCGCCACTTCATGCTCTGTGTCAGTGATGCTTGATATACCAGGGCCATCGACCTGTGAAGGGAGTCAAGGCCGCCAAAGCGGCTAGAGGTAAAAGTCCCACGAATAATCTTCTGGTTGACGTTAGCAATGGTGACCTTGCCTTCCATCTTGATAAAGTACATCCCGCAAGGAATCGCGTATAAGAATGGCATCTCTGTGGAAGTGACGTGGATCTTGTTGCCTCCGTCCACGTAGATGAGGAGCTTTGTGATCTCAAAGCTTGAGACAAAGCGCGTCATGGCGTCTTCTTCCTCTGCCGTCCATGGTCGTTTCTTGACAGGGAGGACCACTTGCGACGTCAGCCACAGCAAGAGATCTGCGTAGATATTGACCTTCCTCTGAGCCTTGCTGTGGTCGGAGTTCTCTCTGGAAGATATTCGATGAGAGAGCGGAGCAATGGAAGAACCTGTGCTTTTGCTGGCCTCATGAGAGAAGGAGAGGTTCTCAGAGCTCAACCTTTGGCCAAACATGTCTCCCTCTCTGAGGCTCTTCGCTTTGGCCAATGTCCGACTGAGATCTGCGGACGACATCCTCTTAAGGTGATCTGGGGATGACATGCTTCCCCTAGACATGGTTCAAAGAGAGAAGGTCTCTAGAGCGTATAGAGATTTCAGTCATAAACTCTGGAAGTGCAAAACACTTCGCTAGAGCGGATGCTTTGCCTTAGGGACCTCGGCTGTCAAAGCACACTTACCCGCCGTTGGCAGCCTCAAAGTAGCCATGGCTTTCATGCGGATACTGGTCTCTGAAGCTTTCAGTGGTCTCAGTCGGTCAACAAAGACTTTGATCTCAAGGACTCCGACGATCGGAGCGTCTTCTGTCTCTGAGGAGGCCTTCTAGCGGCTATCGCGGTGCCCGTGCACATGGTTAGGGTCCAAGAGAAGGCAGGAGGAAGGAGGACAATGACACAGAGGTTGGCTCTGGACATTGGGCTGTGGATGAATGACGGCGGCGCGGCCTGTCAGGACCGCCAGGGCCACAGTCTTCACGCAGCTTTAGCTCTCAGTCCGCCTTAGGCATGCCGTCCCCGTGCCTTCCTCACTGTAAAACTGTAGTGAACGAAGCGTCACCACCTGACCTGGGGGAGGTCAGGAGACCACCATACAGCAGCTTCCCTATTTAAAATTAGCTCATGCAAGTTCCGAACATTAGGGTGCAGATTTTACATAAGTGGTGGGGGTCTGGGATTGTAACGACCTTGTTCTGTTTCCATCATCTCAAGCACCAGGACGATAAGGACCAGCAGCAGCACTGGGAAGGAGGAGCCTGAGCTCCAAGTGCACCGAGACGGCCAAGCAGACAAGCTCTCACCTCATCTTCGGCTCTTCCGACTCAGCAGGCGATGCTCCCTTCCATCTGCTGCATGTACACAGGACGTGAAAAAGGATCACGCTAGCTGTTCCGTGTATCCCAGCCAGCACCCCATCAGACAGCTTGTTCCAGGAGCTTCTGTCCATTTTCATCGCCTGCCCATCGGTACGATCGAAACCATCTTCGCTCCTTCTGGCGGTGCACTTCGGCTGGATCCTGACCATTGTTTTCCTGGGCATGAAGCTATCTATTGCTCAGAACCAGATGAAACCCAGTCCAGAGCCATAGAACATTAGCTAGCTCGCCAATTAGGTGTGCTTGTGAAGTCAACAGGCATAGCTAGTTCCAAGGTGGAAAGAGGACTCGGAGGATGGCAACCAACAACCGGAATGTTGCCGACCTCCTGGTTACCGATATCTCTCCCAGGGAGGAAGCTGCAGGTACTTGGTGGCAAGAGCACTGTCATTCACCATGTGGCTCCATCTAACTTGCCTTCATAGAAGTCAATCCTTTCACGATCCCTTCAGATGACGATATCTTCCGCCTGCGGGATGAGGATAAACGGAAAAAGTTAGAGGTATCAGGAGGAAAAGATTCATTCGAAGAGTCAGTTCGCTATCTAATATGCTAACCTGCTTTCACCCAGTCAAAAGCGTTGGTCAAGAACCTTAAAGTCATAGAGAAAACCACTGCTTCATCGCGCATAGGCAAGAGTTCCAAGCCTAAAGAATGCGTACAATCGGTACGTGAAGAAAATAAAAGGCAACGAAATGAGGCTGCACGTCTGAAAATGCTCTTGCGCCACATCGTAGGAGGCTATGCTTACCCCGCAGACTGGATCCAATATTACCTTAGCCCGGACAGGGAAAGCACTGATGACTGCATCCACACCCAGTCAGGGTCATCGGGAAAAGGAGAATATGTCTGAGTTCTTGGCCAAGAAGAGGGAGATGTTCCTGGTGCAAATGGCGCTCGACACGAAGCGCGAAGAGATAAAGAAACTGGAAGAAAAGGCGCAGATGAAGGAGGAAGCGCTACGCAAGAGCGAGCAAATGTTGGATGAAGATGCGGTTAGGTTTGATGCCTTCCTGAAGGAAAACGACCGCAAAGCGCATGAAGCCATCAAACGTGCAGAAAAAGAGACGAAAGCCAAGAATGAGAAAGTGCAAGAGATCAAAAAGCTCAATCAGCAGGTTCTTTCCGTCAGTGTAGCGCCAACATCTTATCCTTATCTCTGACCTCTGTCAACCGGTCTCACCTTCAGATCCAAGTGGTGCAAAGCGAGATGTCCAAGCTTAAGGAGCAGTTAGAAGATTGTTTGAAGCACAAGAAGTTCCTAGATGACCTCACTCCTCCAGAGTTCTTCGAGCACTGTGCGGCAGAGAAGAAGAAGCGGCAGGTCGAGGCTAGGGCTAGCACTTTTTCTATCTCTTCAACCCTTTTCCTTTGCCATGTGTTCTCTCTCTGGCTCTTGCTGTCTATTTGTCCTTCACTACACCGAAAAAGAGTAGCTCTCCCCTCTCACACCATATAACGCCTCCTCTCTCATCGTGTCTTGCTGCTTATACAGCTTGACCGCCTGGAAAGCCGAAAAGCAGAGATGCTAAGGAAGTGGGAGGCTGACTGCCAAGCCGCAGTGGAGGACTTCGAATTCAAGGAGAGGGCCGAGAAGGCTAGATTAGAGAAGGAGGGACGGGTCAAGAAGAAAGGAGACAAGTCGAGCAACTCCATGCCTACCTTACCTCCCAGGCCGAACGTTGACGAACTGCAGGTTACGAGTAGGTGAGGAACTTGTTCCCAAGTCGGACAATCTTTGTGTCTCTTACCCTCAGCATTGCAGCGAAGAGGAGTACCCAATGTACTTTCAGCATCCGGAGCAGCTCCTTGGCATATTTACGACATTGGAAGAGAGCAATCTCTTCCTAATTCAGAATAGTCAAGAAACTGAGCAGGCCTTAGAGAAGCTGAAGCAAGATTTCCATGATACTCAGGCGAAGATGAACCGAAAGACGCAAGCCTTAGAGCTCCAGATTAGCGAGCTGCAGAATCAGATCAGGGCTGAAGAAGCGAAGGCAGCCGCTCTACGCGCGCGAGTGAGCAATAGCAATGGCCAAGATCCGCATGAGAAGCTCCTTTACGAGCTCCACCTCAAGGTAATCAAAATTCTACTTCCGTGTTAGCTGACAGAATCTCTAGGTAACAGCGAACCTTACTGTGGATTTCTCCAATGTTTGCAGGTGAAGGATGTCTACAAGAAATGTGGATTTGATGCAGACTCCAACCCTAGCACGCTCTTCATGCTAACTGATCTGGAGTCAAGGCTCGAAGAGCTGTTGCGCTCGATTCAAGATATGCCGGAGGATTATGTTGCCAAGGCAGAGAAGGAGAAGGAAAAAGAGCGGAGAGAGCGTGTGCGACAGGAGAGATTAGAGCAGCAGCAGAAGATGTATGAGGAGAGAATGAAGAAGTCCATTGAGCGATCAATGCAAGCGCCAAAGAAGAAGCAGGGCCGTCGAATAATGTACAGATCCGCTCCCCTGCACCAAACGACAGTAGAGGACGATCAGTCCGAAGAGAGAGATGATAACGATGCAGACTCTAAGTACTTCTCTTAATCTATTTTGACTTATGCTGATCAAGCACTTTCCTGCATCCATTAACACGTAGTCGCGGCCAATTCCTCAAGCATCCATCTTCTTGACAACAGTGAGGACACAGAATTCAGTGGAATGATGCATTAGAACCTTAAGCCGTCCCGACGGGGGCTGAAGATGCTTACATTCGCTGCTGCCGAAAGAAGTTATCGCTTGCAGAGGTGGGAATGTCTAAGGATGTCCTAATCTCCCTATATTCGCCATGACAGTAGCTGCGCTGCCGCCGCCACCCACACAAGGCCAAAACCAGGCACGAACCCTTGCACTCTACCCATTATTAGTCCCAGCAAGCTGCCGGCGGCCTCTTCAGGCGGCCTCCATTCTCCGTCCTCCACACTGACAATGCTGGCCATCATCTAGCTCACAACCTGGTGGCGGAACTGAGACTGAGCCATCAGCACATCAGCAGCAGATGAGAGATGAGCTGACAAAGCTCATAAACAAGGCGCAAAAAGATTCAACTCTCTGTACGACAAGCGCGGTATCATGGGACCATGCCAATACTACCCCAGGAGCTAGGATTGCCCGGCTTCCCACCCACAGAGAGAATGTGTGCCCAACCCTAACATTTATCCCTGATCATCATCCCCACCCACAGGCTATAAACTACGACATACAAACTACGACATAACGACTACAGCTTGAAGGGTTGACCAGGCCCAAATAACGAAGGTTGACAGGCCAATGACGAAGGTTGAAGAAATCTTCACACCTTCATCACGCCTACATCCGAAGACCAGAGACAGACACCATGGAGCGACAGAGACTCCGCTGGTAATAAGAAGAGTTACACCTATGAATACAATCTCCGCACATCAATCATAGAGAGACCACTTCCTGGCGCTAGTAGTTCTCCACGGGGGCTGGCGGGCTGACCTCATGTGCTAAAACATTAGGCGCGCCCCCTTGCATATCGTTACCACTGCTAACCAAAGAACTTTGAAGGAGTACCTCATCGTTAGAGAAAGGGATCACGAAAGTGAGGGGCTCTTCTGACATGCAGGGTTAGATAGAATGGGCGTGGAGCTTCGAAGACTCTCTGTACACTGCGGACACTAGCAAGTGGCTATTCGACGTACAACAAACGCAATATTCTTGCCTTCTCCAGTCACAATGTCTCCTGAACTTCATCCCAAAGGAGAAGCTAAGCAGTTGGATATGGGTCTTGCGCTGCTTTGCTCAATTCCAGTCCTCTCAATGCTCTTCGGAGGGCAAATGGTACAGCTTTTGGCGGAGCCTGGGCCGAAGTTGACATCAGCTGTCCAGCATTTTGCAGCAGGGTTAGTCTTTGCAGCAGTTGGGGTAGAGCTATTGCCAATGATCACCAGCGCCGGGTCCCCTTCAGATTCATCAACACTAGCAATTGTAATTGGTTTTCTCCTCGGTGTTGGCTCAATGCTTGTGGTAGGGCGGCTTGTCGTCGGAAGGATGGAGGAGGCCGAACTAGAGAAAGAATCTGCCAGCGACATGTTGACGAGTGGCGCTCAACGCTCACAAATGACAGAGGAGGCATCCCCTCTCTTGGGGGCTTTGACGGCTAAGCGTGGCAACCCGCAGTATTCTATCTGGCATAATGTCCCGTGGGGCCTTGTGGTCGCTGCGGCTGTAGATAGTGTCATGGATGGTCTACTTCTTGGGATATCCTACATTGCGGGGGCGAAGGTGGGCTGGATTATGGCCGTGGCTCTGACTCTGGAGATGTTTTTCTTGGGCATCTCAGTTTCATCTACCATGCGAAAGAGGAGAGTGCGAAGAGTATCAGCTATGATTATATGTGGCATACTGCCCGCACTAATTCTCTGCGGTTCCGGGTTGGGAGCTTTGATTCTATCGCGTTTAGATGGAACAAGCTTCTTGGCAATGATCTCTTTTGGTGTTGCTGCTTTGCTTTATCTTGTCACGGATGAGCTCATGATTGAGGCGCACTCCGATATGAAGAACGACACCTGGTTCGTGACGGTGCAGTTCTTCTTGGGCTTCTTGCTGGTCATAATCTTAGACCGTGAGGCTTTGTAAGTGGACGTTTTGACTTGGCGGAGGCGGAAGCCACATGCTTGTTCTCGACGGACGATCTGTGCTTGGTATAGCTACAAATTTATTATGTACAGGAGTATAGCTGCTCGTGGCGGAACCTGGCTGAGTTGCCATGCCTTACTCCGCTAGGTTTCGCTGCTTCTTTGCGGTGTTCATGTAGGGCCGCAGCACCCATTCATTCTCTGCTGTCTTCTGGTCCATAGTTCCAAGCTTCAACTGGTAGATCTGCATCTCAAAGCGAGGACCGACCTAGCAGGAACGATGAGACGCCATCATCAGAATGCAGAGGAGTCAAGGGACGCGTTCCCACCTCTTGGAGCTCAACTTCTCTGCCCTCCTTTTTGAAGACGTGGTGCCTGAAGGAGATGTAGTCGTCCTCGTTTTGAAAGGTGATAACCCTCTTTGATTCATCTTTCGGGACGGGAAACAAGTGCTTGAGAACGTTTGCCACACGAGCGCCCTAAGTTGCGATTGCGGATGGGAGCGCATTAGCCAGCGCCTTTAGAGCTTAGAGTGAAACAAAGCTTACCAATGCACTAGTAAAGTTGTTAGTTATGATATGCGGATATGCCTCAGACATGGTAGCCTGTGGAGGTCATGGTCAAAGTTCCGGGTGTCATCTTGAAGGCATTCATGTCCTTACCCTATTTTCTATATCATGTCGTAGAACACAATTGGACAAGGAGAAATATGCAGTGGGCCCATAAGGAAGATGTGTTACGACCATCGCGTCTGGTTCTCCCCGAGTCTCATGGAGAACGATTAGGTCTGTGAACTCGTTATTTCGTGCTGCCTCAACCAGCTGCAGCGGAGGAAGTAGTTCGGTCAGCCTCGTCGTCAGACAGAGTTGAGAGAATAGCAACCCTCCTCACCTCGTCTATCTTGGCATTGCCTCTATTTAGCCGCTGTGAGTTCGGAAATATTAACCGTATCTCCTAGCAGTCAACATGCAACCGTAAGGTTCACTTCGGCTGATGGGGAACCTTTCACTTGGGCCGAGAGTGAACCTACCTTTGCGAACTGTTTTAACCTATTACTGGGGTCACGTGACGTAGTGACTGCTATTTTTGGGTCGAACAGGCCTGCATTGGCGTACTCATCGTCCACATGCGTCTTCATCGGTCGAGTTAGCTACTGAGTAGGGGGTCGATCGTCATCAAAGGCGAAAAGGTCTTACCCTGGGTACAATATTTTGATCGTCGTCCAGGTCTAACTCCCCTTGCAGAGCGGCTGCCTCGTTGCGCAACTCCGTCGGTATCGCCTTACCATCTAACAATCCCCTTTAAAATAACGTTAAGAAAGAAACGACTTGCAACGTGTTTACCTCTAAGTGCCTCCTTGAGCTTCCGCTTCCGTTCATAAACTGCCTTTTCCTTGCCCTCCAGGCCCTTTCTATATAAATACTCCCGCCGCAAGCGAATGTTCCTTCTAAGGGACATCTTTATAGCTTAGACGTGTGAGCTCTACCAAGAAGCTGACACCTTCTCTCCTCGCAGCGTCGCTATGATGCTAGAGCCGCCGTGCAGCCGGTGCCTCGATCTCTGAAGCCTGGTGAGAAACGGATCTGCTGACGGTGGTTCTGCAGCGGAAGATTGACAGAACGAAGAAAAGCTCTTGATGCTGCTTCTCATCTTCCTGTCACCCAACCATCAATCTCTAGAATCACTTGAGAAAGAATCATAAATTCTATCTAAAGTCTGGTAATCGTGATAATGATCCCTGCAGTATCCGCTGGGCGATGTACATGATGAACATCGACGTACGTTTAGGCGTCCCCATTGTAAATCAGGTTTCCGTAGCGTTAGTCATTACCAAGGTGTAGCCTTAAATACTACTACTTCAGCCTTTCTATATAAAAAAACTCTGATGGGGTTGCGTACTACTACAGCATGTGGCGCATATTACTACTGCACGTTTCTTGCAATGGGGCTTCTTTCAATAAATTTCTTGTGAGTGAAAGTCCAAGAGTAACAACCACAAGCAAAGGGCATTACTATGCCACTTGATTACTCCTCTAATGAAGGCATTTGACCATCAATGAAGGGTCATACTACTACACAGGGCCCTCCACTGCTCGCAACAAGGAGCAGTGAGGGGAGGACTTCGGAAAACTGGAGAGGTACTGTGTAATCGGCGTAGGAATGNNCCCCCTCTCTCTCTCTCTCTCTCTCTCTCTCTCTCTCCCCCTCCCTCTCTCCCTCTTTCTTGTGTTGCTACTTTGAAGAGAATGGGACACCAGGACAAAGAGAGAGAGAAGAGAGAGAGAGAGAGAGAGTGCTGACATCAGCAGCGGCAGCAAGAGCTCGACCCCACCGTTTCCAGCGCCTAGCTACCTACCTCTTTTCCTCCCTCTCCTCTTCGCTTTCTCTCTCCTCTCTCCCTCCTTCAACCATCATCTCTCTCCCTTTCTACTCTCCATCGGACAGCCCAGGCGCCCGCCATGCGAGGGATATCGAGGCACTTCACAGCTCTCCCAGGCCTTGGAATGTGATGCTGCCGACGGGGTAGAAACAGATCAAAGAAGGTCCAGGAGCCACTAGAGCTTATCTTGTTGGCAGTGCACCGAGGAGCTAGGGCTCTTTGTACAGCAGAGGCGTGAGAAAAGAGACCCTGCGGCGTCCTGAGACGGACGTGTCCCTTCGATTGGCTGCCAGAAGCTCAAGGATTGTGGAGTTCCAGGCGAAGCTGGTCCCATCGGGGACATTAGCTGCTAGCCTCAGGGCAGGCGTCGACTTTGAACCGGTAGGCGACCAAATTTGGACCACTGACAGGCCGAGGATCGTCTCTGTCTCCCTTGCCCTGGCCGGGTGAGATCTCTTCAGCTTGACTCTCAAGCTCTCGTAGGTTAAAGATGGACTTTGCCCTGTTTGTTCTATGATGTAGAGAGCTGGGTGTAAAGCGGCGGATCGGACGCAGAGTTCATCTCGCTTGCGAGGTCCTTACTCAGACCAACTCCTCTCTGTCGGCGGCGTCATGAGAGCGACCTCTTCTGCAACCCTCATAGGTCCAGAGAAATAGACTGCTAGATCGCGAAGCCCTAGGGTCGGCTAGCTTGGAAACAGGCCGTAATAAGTTCTGGCATGTGAGTGTACCTTCGCTGCCCGACCTGTAGCTCAGTTGCTTTTATCCCAAGAACCTTGCTGACGGGATATATGACTTTGCCTGACGACGTTCTCTCCTCCCAACAAGCAGCCGCGGCCAGGATGCCGTCCGACGGCTTGGGTTGCCTCCGGAAGCTTCAGGTGGACCGCTATGATGGCCAGACGCTCTCCGTCGATGACCAGCCTTACTATGAGTTAGGCAACTTCCTAGGTGGTGGCGCGGCAGGCGTGTAAGTCGGATTCTAAGGGTTCCTAGGGCTGATCTTGTTCCAGTGCTATTCACATCTGCATCCTTTCTTTCTTCCTCTATTCTGTTGCCTGGCAGCGTGTATGAGGCCGTTTTGCTCAAGACGCGAAAGGTGAGCACGACCTTTTATCCCTTCTTGAAGTAACAACTGCTGACGCGGCCTTCCATCCTGCACTTTCTCCCTCTCTCTCTCTTTCTCTCTCTCTCTCCGGCTTCCAGCATGTTGCCATCAAGATCATCAATCCGCTAGGCTATAGACTGCTCCCAAATGCACAGCTCCAGCGCTGCATCGTCGTCAAGCGTGGGGAACGTGCAGACCCTTCCGTCCCCCTGCAGCAGAGGTACAAGTCTAATACAATCTGCTGTGGCGAAGTGGAAACCTGATCTGACAGCTTGGATTGTATGCATTGTTGGTTGCTGCAGGAATGTGTGGTGGCTGGCTCAGCAACAGAGTAAGGTGATGTTGGCGGCCTATGAGGATGAAAGCGGCTGTGTCAAGGAGCTGCCCTTGCCCAAATGCATAGAGATATGGGGAACAGACGCCCAGGAAACTGGCAAGAGTAAGCTTTCACGCGCAGTTCCCTCTCTATCGCAGGGTCTCTCTTTCACTCTGACTTCCTCTCTGGTGCTTACTTTGTCTTCTCTCTGCATCTATCAATCCTGCCAAGCTTTGGCTAGGTGTGTGCCTCTCTCGCCTAGTTTTCTTTGGCAAGCTCTCCTGCTAACCTACGCTGTTGGTCGTATTGACTCCTCGCTGTGCAGCTGAGGAAATATCTGTCCAAGGATACACCTACATTGTGCCCCGCGTGCCTCTCAAGTATATCAAGTTCCTGAGATCTCTCCGCTCCATATATAGAGAGATCATCAACATGTCCTCCCTGGGTTACCACGAGAACGTGCTGCAGTTAGAAGAAGTCTTAGAGTTTGTCCAAGGAACCAAGCTGACTCTCTTCCTAGTATTAGAGCTTGCTTCCGGCGGAGAGCTATTCGATAGGTAAGTTGTCCACCATCAATAAGACGGGGCAGGGAGCGACAGAAGGCGACACAGCTGAAGAAGATATCTTGCCGCGATAAGTAGAGAGCGCTTCAGGCTCTAACCCTGAAGGACATCTTGATGGAATAGCTGTAGCAGGAGAAAGTGTGAACGCGGAGCTCTCTGCACAGAGATGGAAAGATAGCGGCGTCGACTAAATGCTGTCTCTTCAGGATAAAGATAGATTGTGGCACAGAGGAGGTGATAGCCAAGGGTTACTTTGCCCAGCTTCTGTCTGGGCTGGCCTTTCTTCACGAAGCTGGAGTGTGTCATAGAGACCTGAAGCCAGAGAATCTCCTGTTAGCAGACGCAGAAGACGGCGCGACACTAAAGATTGCAGACTTTGGCCTCTCAGCATTGTTCGCTGATGGCTCCTTGGATCCTTCTGCTGACCGAGGCGAGGAAGAGATTGGCGGGCGGAGGAAACAGCCTAATGTGAAGAGACTGAAGTCAGTCGTAGGTAAGGCGTCCACCAGCTTTTGGAAGGATAGACTGGATGACTCTGTTGACGGCCAGACTAAGTGCCCTCTTTTTAAGCTTGCTCTTCCCTAATGGCTAGCTTGTCCACGTCTTCCTGCTATATGGCCAACTCGTTGAGCTCCCATGCTTCTTCTTTTGTGACAATGAAGACTGACTGTTAGGTGCGTCAGGTTCGCCACATTATGTGGCCCCAGAGGTACTGGAGGACAATGGGAAGGGCTACGATGGGCGGAAGGCAGACGTCTGGTCCATTGGCGTCATATTGTACGCGATGCTCGCTGGCAATCTTCCCTTCGGCAAGGATCTGCTCAACTGCTTGCGCTTCCAGAAGTTCAGCAAATGGATGACCGTAAGGGGCAAAGACAGGCACAATCCAAGGCAGAGAGTTCGAGTCCAGCAGCAGAATCAACTGACAAATATCTCTCCGGACGACTGTCCACCCCTGGACCCTCCAATGGACGATGAGTACCCGGATTGGCTCTTTCCAAATACCTTTACACAGGAGGCCAAGTCTTTGATAGCTCTGATGCTTCACCCAGAGCCCTCGGAGAGGCTCTCGGTCAGGGAGGCCCAGCAACATCCGTGGCTCGAGGACAATGAGAAGCGGTGCCAGAAAGCGAAAGAGTCAAATACTGGCGCCCCCAGCGTTGATCTGACCGGCCTAGGAGACCTATCGACCGGTTACATCACGCACATTGCCTCTCCACGCCACTCGTTAGGCACCACCCTCGCTCCAGTGAGCGAACAGTCCCCTTTCTTAGACCTTGAACAGTGTTCCCTGTCCCACAAACTGTTTGACTCTGCCCTCGTAGAAGTGCCCACGCTTAATCTAGTCAGTCCTGCCGCCAGGCAGCCGAACTCTCCCGGTCCCAGTTCGGCGTCAGCACCTGAGAGTGCGTCGCCGTTGGTAAATATTTCTTCCTCATCACGGCCACCGCTCCCTTCCTCAAGCTCCGGTAACCGTATGGTGGCTCTCTGCACGCTGTCGGAGGCAAAAGAAGAGGCCAGCAGGTCAGCTCAGAGAGGACAGGACTCATCTCTCTTGACCATCAGAGGAGAGCTCGAGGCTCTGGCGCTGACTGGAGAAGAAGTGAAGAGAGAGAGCCATGGAGAGAGAAGACCCTCGTTCAAGGACTATGGGATCTTCGAGTCTCCGCCTCTCGCGGCCTTGCAAGTGGTGACAGACGTCGAACCACTTATGCTGTCAGGTACTCGGGCACCAGCCACGACTAGAAATGATGGGCGAGGACTGGGCGTGGCGCTGGAGCGGCAAACTTCTTGGGGCGGCCCTGGCTCTAGGTTCGCTCGACTGGTAAGGAGTGCTGATGAGTAGCCTCCTCATTTCTCAACTCTTCTCTCAGTCTTACCGTTGTTCACCTCTTTCATGCCTTCACCTTTTCCCTCCTGATAGCGCTCAAGCAGCTCACAAGACTTTGCCACGAAGCTGCCTCCTTCCTTTCAAGATCTGGTAAAGAAATCCACCAGATTCACGACCTCCGTGCCTGCTATGGAGGTGCTTAAGAAGATTGAAGCGATCGTGAAAGAGAACCCCTACCCTATGCCCTATCCTTACAGAAACATCGTCCAGAGGGTGGACGCCCACTGGCAGGACTACCGCCTTGAGGTGAGCCGTCTTGCCGATGTTCCCTTTCCATTGCATCGCTCTCCTCTTTGTTTCGATTCCGCCGTTGGTTCGTTTCCCTTGAAGGTTTGCCTTTGTCTGGGGCGAGTTGAGCTTAACTAAGTCCTACGTCTACTAGGTGTTCCGTGGGGGAGTCCGTGTGTGCACGGTGCAGGTCTTCTTGATGAGCAGCAACCTGTACATGGTAGAGTTCCAGAGAGGACAGGTGAGCCGCGTGCTCTTCTTCTTCTTTTGTGGCCTGCTCTTAGACAAATTACGCTGTTTATTTCTGCTCCGCGAACTTCTTTCTCTATGCAAAATCTGTGCCAGACGGCTAAGGGTTGTCTTCTCATTTGCAGCTGGACATCTTTGAGTTCAAGCGCTTCTTTGAGGACATTCGGCAAAGGTTGCTGGCGGTTATCAAGCAGGACTACACGCTGCAGCTGCTGCATATGGCTAGCCCTAGCCATGCCGTACGCAAAGCTCTGACGCAGGATCAGGCGCTAGGGTGGCGGTAGTGGCGGTGGTGCCCTTCTGGCGTTAGCAATGTTAGCGATATAGATAGTGATATTCTTGCTCTGTACTTGGACCTGTTGTGCCCTCACTCTGTCTAAATGATGTACATATACATAGTATTGGCTCTGTACAAGATGTAAGGTCTACAGCCTCCGGCGTCATGTGTGCGTCTCTATATACATGTGCTCAGCTGTCCTATGTCCGCCGTCTCTCCCTTACTAACTCATAGTACCATCGCCGTCCCTCCCTGAGTGTCTTATTACTCTGGCAAGGTCGTATACCACCCGCTATAGCGCGAAAGGCGGCGCTCAGCCCTCAGAACGCAATTATCTGGTGTCCGTCGCTGGGACCTACCCTTCATCGCCACGGCTGACAGTGACCTGCGGGCCGTCCATTAACACGACGAGGTCCTTTACCTCCTGCTGGCACTCAGTGTCCGAGGTCCATGTGCGGGCCATCAAGAAATTCTATGCCGGTGTTCGGCCCTTAAATATATACAAAGATGGCCCAGGATTCGTTGCTCACTATAGCGCCGCCAGGACTCGTTCAGAGGTTGGCTCGGCGCCCACTGACGTCAGTGACAGAGCCGTCTGTGTTTCGACTGAGTAACAAATGCACGTCGCTGAGGGTCATCCGCACATCCGGGGCCGCTTGCAGCATCCCGCCTACGACCTTTGCGACGATTCCGGGGCCTAGGGCCTCGATCACATCCTCCACCAGCTCGGCAACTATATAGAGAACATAACTTGTCAGGTCTAAAGAGGAAGCGCTGTAAAACATAGCTCACTAAACATCCTTACCTGGCCGATTGTTGAAGTTTGGTTCCACGTTACCCGTGGCCATCACGTACGCGACTGCCCCTAACGACCAGATGTCTATAAGGGCGAGAGCAAGGAGGTTTTGAAGGCGAGAAAGAGAAAGAAGTTAGGCAGGGAGTACTCCTAAACCGTAGTGCGCTGCCCTAGAGAGGATGGTCCACTGCAAAGGGCCTGCCTTGTTGCCCATCTGTCCTTCTCAGCACGCTTAAGGAGAGCAGTACAGGGCTAGAGACCGAGGTTGAAAGTTACCGTCCACCTACCGGCTCTCCTATCAAACTTGACAGGCTCTCCTAAGAGGAACCGTTTGACCTCAGGAGCCATGAACGCAAGCGTGCCGGCTGGATGGATGGTCCCCAACCGGCTTGGCAGTAGCTCCTTAGAGACGCCGAAGTCAGAGATCTTGACTATGCCTTCGGATGTGAGAAGGATATTTGAAGGCTTCAAGTCGCAATGGATGATATGCGCCTCATGAATAGCTGCAGAAGTATGGACGAGATTCAGAGAGACAGATACCAGACGAATGAGTTACACAGAAAAAAAAGGGATAGATAGGACCAGAAGAGAGATAGAGAACACGCGTCTAGCCAAGATCAGTCCGCGGCTGACTTTCGCTGAGTCTTCCAAAATGTAGAGATGACAAGCGCACCTTGCAAGCCGCGCGCAAGCTGAATGACAACTGAAGCAATTCTATTCTCATCGAGCCGTTGCGCTCTGAGAATGAAGCGCTCCAGGTCTCCAGCATTGCAATACTCTTGCTGAAGATAGGAGCGAGGAGTGCCAGCCACCTGTGGGCAAGAAGAGTTACCATTTAACTGCCTGCTGAAGATTTAGAAGCTAGAGGAAGACAAGAAAGGAAGACAAATATGAAGACAGTGTAAGGCGGACGACATGTGTTTAAGATAGAGTTGATGAACAATCGAGGACATGAGGAACAGATTCCGAACTCAAGAGCTCGAAGGAACTCAAGGCAAGGGGCTTTTACCTCTTCTATGAAGAAATCCTGCAAAGAGACCACATTAGAGGAGTGGATGGTAGTCAGCAGCTTGGCCTCATGCATGGCCTCTTTGATTCTCAAACTCTCCTTCAACGTACAAAGTTTCCCAGCCCTATCTCAAGGCATGATCAGTGGTAACGGACGCGCTGAAGGGAAGAAGCTCGTAGGATGGACGGCAGGCAAAGAAGATGGCAACGTGACAGACTTCAAGAGGCGACAGCCAGCAGCAAGCTCTGCCAGGGCAAAGGTTTACCTTCTCATCAGCCGGACTGTAGAGAAGTTTCCCTGCCCTAACGTGCGGAGACAAGAGAACTGTCGCAGGATGGAACTGGGATGGAGCTGAGAAACGAGATTCCGCCAGGAAGCCGCCGCTTCTTGGTCCGGAACAGCTGGAAGAGGTTGTAAGCCCTCAGGAAGTGCTTCTACTGCGCTGTTCGTCCTGCCACATGTCTGGGAAGGTGTAACCATAGTCTTGGGTTTCCGCAGGGAGCTCGGGGCATTGACGCTGGAGGGAGACGCTGGGGATGTTTGCTGATCATTGAGTAGAGAGTCCCCTGCCCTCTGAGGCTCATCCACGATGTCTTCATCCACCGGGCCAAAGGTCCTTACAATTTTTGGAAGGAGGAGGCACGCAGTCGCTAGCATGGCGGTCCGAGGCCACTTCCTACTTCTTTTTGAAGGGGTAGCGCTGTCCACCTCTCCTTCTTCTCCTACGTCGCTGACTCTGTCGTCAGCTTCTTCCACCTGGTGCTCCACAATGCCATCAGTCCCTTGAGGGTGTAGCTGGCCTATTGCCGCCAGTAGTCTCCGGCCGGCGCGACCCAGGCGGGCAGATTCTTCATCGACGTGCTCGCTGCCTCGCTGTGGTAGATAGTTAACACAGCTACCGTCATCTGCTAACATGTTGCTGCGGCGGCTGGGCTGGAGAAGAGCATGTAGGTTGTGTCAGAGCTTCAACAGTCCTTAACTTTTAGCCACAGAGGTTCTCTCAGTAGTTTGACCATCGTCGCCCTTCATCTTTCTCTCGCTCTCTTTTTCTCTCTCTCTCTTTCTCTCCCTCTCCCTCTCTCTTTCTCTTTCTTCTTACTCTTTCTCTCACCGAAGCGGATACACGCCGCCCTTATACAAGCACCTTGACAGAAAAGCTCACAACTCTCTTCGCCCCTATTGATGCCCTCCACCTCTCTCCCTAAGAGGCTCCCCATGGTTCCTACTCTAAGGGACTTTCGGCCTTGATCTGCATGCTGACCTGTCTTATGGCCGAGACTCCGAACTCACGGCTCATGAACGCCTCCAGCAGTGGCATCCTCGCCATCCAGGCTCCGGTCTCTAGCTGAGGGACGATAGGGCTCCCGCAGGTTGGACACAACTGGCTCTCAGGCAATGGGAACTCAAGCCTTCTGGCATCGTCCCCTCGCCCTCCGGCTATCACTGGAGAGAAGCCTCCAGTCAGCAAGCACTGCCTGCAGAAGGCATGATTGCAAGCCAGAAGGCGCCTGGGCTCTGCAAAGACCAAAGGGTGGACGGTGAAAACATGAGCCAAGAGGAAATGGAGAAGAGAAAGCGTAGAATCATAGAGGGAAAGAGAAAGACAAGAGATGAAACAGATCTGGCAAGAGGAAGACAACGATTTGCGTGTCACAAGCAGACCCGTAATGCCATAGCGGTCGGTGGCGTGGGATGAGATACTGAAGAGCAAACCAGAGCGAGGGTGTCAGGATCGAAAGTGGCACCAAAGGCAGAGGCTAGGAGCACACTTCGATAGCGCCGAGTGTTCTCATGGCCGAGAGCAGAGTAGGGCAGAGGAAGCCCTACCGTGAAGAATCAGACGGCAGATGCCACAGGTGAAGCGCTCGATGACGAGGTTCACAGGAAGGTGCACGAGGTTTAGCCCTTCTAAGCTCTGTGGTGACCGCTTCAGGGTCCCAAGACCTTTCGAATACTGCGTCGGAGACAAAGGGAAAGGCAGTTCATTGTCATGAGCCATCGGAGGCTGTTCCGCAACTACCATGCTCTCTCCTCTCTCCCTCTCTCTCTCTCTCTCTCTCTCTCTCTCTCTCTATCTATATATGTTCCCTCTGTCTCTCTGTCTGCCTCTCTCTATTCTCTCTCTCTCTGTCTGCCTGCCTCTCGCTCTCTTCATGAGAATGTGTTCTCTATTTGGCTGCGACCCTCCGTCTTCTACGAAGGAAAAGTTGAAATGCTCACCTTGATTACCGCTCCAGGCACCAGGGTGGGCCGAGATGGCCTCCCTCTTCCAAGGAAACGAATGTGGTCAAAGGCATGGCCTCCGATCTTCGTCGGATTATACTCTTTCTTGGCATCTCGAGCGCCCCAGTAGACGAACCTATGGCTCCTGCTGCTGTCTCTGAACTTCCCAACGTCTCGGCCGTATCGTTGCGCAGCGTTTGACAGAGAATTCTGCAGGCTGCGGGCGGGCCGAAACAAAAGGCGATGATCTAGAGCATGGCCGCCAATCTTCGTCTCTTGATAAGCTTTAGAGGCTGAGCTGTAAGAATGAAGGTTCACGGAGTGTCCACGTCTGCTCCAGAGAGAAAGAGAGCTCAGCGAGTCTTCCTTCTTCGAGCTGTGAGACGCTTCCTTGTCTTCCGCTCCTTCTTCCTCCAGCTTCTCTTCGTCATCTAAGAGTCTAGCATCTCCAGTGGATGTGAGCTATGTGATTGTGGCCAGCAGAGGGGAAGCAAAGGTGTTACTTACGCCGTCGATTGGCCGTCCGCCCCATTTGGGATGGCGGCCTGAGCGTTGAGCCTGGGCTCCGCTGTCACTGTCAGAGAGTTATGCTTTGGATCGGGCGCCGGTCGGCCGCGCGGACGGCAAGGAATGCACCTCGCCATCGACAGTGCAGGTCGCTCCGCGATGTCTATGAAGACTCTGTCACGGCGAGCCCTGAGGCATAGTAAGAGGTCCACGAATTATTGAGAGGTCCAGGATCTCTCTGTGGCAGCCACCCCAGGCGGTAGGGCGATAATCTTCCCTCTCCTTTGAGCACGAGATAGAACGAAGGGGATCGATGACAATGAAGATGATGCAACGAGGAAAGAGACAAGACCTACTGCAAGAGGATGAGATAGAACTATAGGCAGAGTTCTGCAGGAGAGAGTGAAGCGAGAGAGAGCGAGCGAGAGAGAGTTGAGAGAGAGAAAGAAGAGAGCGAGAGAGAGCGAGAGAGAGTTGAGAGAGAGAGAGAGAGAGAGAGAGAGAGAGAGAGAGAGAGAGAAGAAGAGGATGGATAGGCACAAGAAAAAGGCCGTTTCCTTTGCTCTGTATTCTGTATCTCAACAGCATCAAGACATGAAGCGGTGCAATTCGGTTATCTACCCTCTTACATACTGATAACTGTAGACGGATAATCGCTGCTCTCGTCCGTTATTGCCTAGAGCTGGGGCACTACTACTACTACTGGTTGGTAAGAATAACGGACTGAGTAGCAGTGCACTGCCGCCGCCGCGAG
Source organism: Hyphochytrium catenoides (assembly GCA_900088475.1). Taxonomy (NCBI): domain Eukaryota; class Hyphochytriomycetes; order Hyphochytriales; family Hyphochytriaceae; genus Hyphochytrium; species Hyphochytrium catenoides. The sequence continues at coordinate 971 of FLMG01002851.1, read as the reverse complement.
CGCATGATGACGCAAGGCAGCTACCTGGAGGTCTTCCCTCTCCTCCTCCGCCTCTCCGCTGCCTGGCTCAAGCTCCACTCTCATCTGGATTATCCTCATCATGGTCCTGCCATGAGGAACTGGGTAGTAGTTCTCCTACTAGTGTCGTTACGGATGTGCCGTTACCAGTAGGAGAATGACCCGTTATTGCCCAGCGCTTCCTACTCTCTTCTATTATTAGGTAGCCTCCGTCCTCTAACTCTTCTGACGAGAAAGCAGTCCTCTCTTTCTAGCTACCCTTCCTCCTCCTCCTCCTGTGCGTGCGTCCCTCTTCTTCTCTTCTCTTCTTCTGCTATTGCTCTTCCTTGCTGACCCCTAAAGAGTTCCTATCTCATTCAAGCAACAGTCACACTTCTATCACATCTTAGTCTTTTAGGAGCATATCTCTGTTGTCGTGAACGCCTATCAACTGGCAAGATCATGAGGAGACGCCTGGGGATGTTTCCCGGGTCAAGAAGACGTAACCGATGAAAAGACCGTGGCGGCGTCTCTCTCTCAACTTCTAGTAGGCCTAGGAGGAGGGAGAAGCATATGTAGTTTCCAGTGTGCGACTGTGCTGTAGCTCTGACATAGTAATGGATGGCTCCTCCTCCTTCTTCTATCAACTTCCTACTCCTACTCTTCTATGAGTCCGTCTTAACCGACTACCGTTTCAGCTCAACAGAGTCACCACGCTCATACCCTGAAGCTATTAAGCTGCTTGTCATTGATGGAAAACACTCTCGCTCTACCTAGGATAAAGACTGAGAGAGGAAGGAGCGCCAGGAAATGAAGGAGATAAAAGATGGGACGTCGTACAGAGTAGTTAACAGGAATGAGAGACTATCAAACGGGAGGACAAAAACTTCAATAGTCTTCCTCTCGAACTCTCGGCGTCCTTTGTCTTTTGGCTCCGGCTTCTGCGGGGAGATGATACTTCCAGGGCAGCAGGC
>FLMG01002850.1:73181-96040 GCA_900088475.1 Hyphochytrium catenoides | reverse complement strand
TCTTCGGGTATGGCCTTTACGTTTCGGACAGGTCAAGCCTTGAAATTTGCTTGCTTCAGCATCCCTTTCTTCGCGACCAGATCTGGGTGATTGAATCTTCGATGCGTATCTTTTGAGAGTTGGATGATAATGATGGCAGGATGGATGCCCTTACTTGATGGTGCAAGCTGATGCTGGGGTGCCAATAACAAAGGGCGACCGGCTGGTCGAGGTCTTATAGCATTGAATGCTGGGAATCTTCTGGAGCTCTTTTCTTTCGTCGTCATGTTCTCTTTCATGATGAGGGCATCATCCGAATCTATTGGCTGCTGTTGCATCTCTTGGGCTAGACAATGCTCTTAGAGACATGTGTTTGTACATTCGCAGCAGTCGTCGGACAGCTCCTCGGCACTGAAAAGACAACATGCGAGCCACCCGATGGAAATGAGATCGGTTCTGCGGCTGTTTGACTACTACGATGACACGACTTCGCAAGAACAGTCAATCAGCCGCAGAACCGACATTAGAGAGACGTGGCTGAGCAGGCAAATCATCCTCGTAGACAACAACAACAGTGCTACACTCCATGAATAGCGTCAGCTATGCCGTACATCTACATAGTTCTAGTCGGAAGCAGGACACCTCCACCAACTTATTCCTGGTCGGCATTTTTTTCGTTATCAATGGGTTGGACTACTGCAACAAAAATTCTATCAAAGACTACAAACTCTCCAACGATGTCTACGACGCCTGTGACCACTCAACCTCAAACAAGACCTGGTGCGAAGGAGAGAGGAAACTGGGAAAGGTAGTATATACAACGAACGCCATCTAACTTTGATCAGCCAAAAGCGCCAGTGGCTTGGGAAAGGAGTAATGTAACACCATGCGGTTCAAAAGCTACTTCAAACATCAGGCTTAGCAGTCAGTTGTCCCAGAAAGGCGCCAAAATTGGAGCCGACGTTAGACGGCGTTCCTTCTAGCTTCTGCTGGTTTTTCGAGTCCTAGCGTTGATTGATGTCTCTTTAAATTGACGGTAATAATAAGTACGCCTTCCATCTTGGCACAAGGGCAGGATCTGGTGGCATCAAAGGTAATTTTTCATGTACCCCCAAGACAAAGCTAGCTGACGATTGAAGGTTCAAATTTTGACATGACAAACAATAAATGAATCCAACTAGGCGAGGAGTTATCCATGCACGTCCTCTCACCTAATAATACCACTAGAAATAGAATGTACTACTCGAGCTATGTGCCTGCTTATGACAGGAGCTAAACTCCTTAGAACTCGGACATCAATCAGGAGGAAGTCTCCATAGTTACCTACTACCTCCCTCTTCTTCTTGCCATAACTGGCTAGCTCCCACAACGCCGCCAGCGAGCAGAAATAATGGTTACAGCGATAGGATTGATCCCTGATTGATCCTAAGCTGAAAATACACTCTGAACCTGTGAAAAGAAGTTCATCTATTATTGACCTGATTTTAAATCAAAGCACACATGATGCTGCCACTACTACTACTAGGAACTAGCAACCTTCTTCAATAAATAGCCGGTTGTTGGTTGTCCGTCAACAAGGAGTCATTCATTGACTTATGGCGGGCTTGCTGCTGATCATCTGTCAAGCTGTCATACTTTAAAGCGAACTCTTCTGCCACCAAGTGTCGTAGTAGTGGTGGCCTAGAAAGAGTGACGTGCTTCATTCCCATAAATTATTCTCTTCGAGTAACTATGCAGCTTGCTGGTAACGAAGTGCCTTGTCACCTGCACACCAAAAATAAAACGTAACGACCAAAAACTAACAACCAGCCTATCTTCACTTTTATTTCGCATTCGGAGAACACAGGTTTCTCTCATAGACCAAACAGCCTTATTTATTACAAAAAGCGCTCTAGATTAGAGAAATAGCGTCCAAAATATCCTTACTTTGTCGCTGCAGGATTGGACCAGGAATAGCTACATTGTGGATGAGTGGTACCAAAGTTCGTAGGATTCAGAATAAGGCTATGTCTTTCAGCCCGAAGTTAACGAGAGCATCTCCGGACACCTCCCACCCACTTCCTCAATAAATCTCAACTTTATCCCAGATGGTGCATTCTGCCTGCCCATCCACACCAAGACAGCCAATACCCCATCCTCACCAATTGTTCTTGAAACGTGAAAGCTTCAGAATGTTAGAGGTGCAGGTAATCAAGACTGCTTTTTTGGGTCTGATCCAATTGTTCAGCTGCAATTTTGAAATTATGAACCAAACTAAACCTGTCTCTTCTGCACATAAACAATAAAAAGCCTGGGATTGAATCTTGTGATGGTAGCACGTTTGCAGCGGTGTGTGTTTACTACACTTATCTCTGGGTTTGCAATATAAAGTGCTTGCGGATTAGAGCCGTGGGTTTGAAAAAGGTAAGTGAGGATGGCGATGAGAACGCAACAGAACGGAAGCATAGCTTTCTTGTGTCTTGAGCACTCTGTCTTGCCACTCTGCTATCTCCACCCTCCCTCTAGCTCATGCTCCACGTTCTTTCTGAAGTCATGTGAGCCTTGGGCCTGACATCTCCTTGATACTCTGTCTCGCTGTCCGTTCACCTCAAGGGCCGCAACCCTCATACACTGACTCTTTTCACAAAGTCAGCGCCGCTGCAGCGTTGAGGTTCTGAGCTTTGTGCTTTATTGCATAGCTTGGTCTTTGAAGTGCAGATCTCAAAGCTCTGAAGCGTTGTTTGCGGGCTTCTGACCTCGATGCACCCGGGCCATTGATAGCTTGTTTGAAGTAGAAAACTATCACTTATTTTGCTTAAGGGACGGTTAAGCTTGCGCATCCATCAACCATTGCGGTAGGTTTTGAGCGGAATCCTAAGATAGGAGTCACTCGAGGAAAGGCTATAGCTGTGGAGAGAGCCAGCAGTTAGGATTGCTTGGTAGGATTGCTTGGAGGGAGAGAGCTGCGTTCTAAAGCTCAGGCCAGGACATCAGGCTGAATTCCAGAGAGGCTTCTTCTGCTTCCATTTGCGGTGGGAGAGACAAACCTCTTTACTATCCCACCCGTCTGCTCCATGCCACAGGAGACACAGGTCGCCACTGATATTTGAAGTTGATACGTACGTGGAGTTGAGAGTAGCGTACCCTAGGTCCACATAATGAGTGACAAAAGACCAACGATCCAAGAGGTGCTGGAGGAGCTAGAGTCTCGCTTCCTTCTGAACGTTCCGGAAGATGAGCTCAAGTCAACAGAACGCCTTTTCTTTCAGATTGAACAAAGCTACTGGTTTTACGAGGACTTCTATGCGGACCAATATTCGCACCTTCCCCACTTCAAGCTTAAGGAGTTCGCGAAGCGAATGTTTGATACTTGCACATTGCTGCAACCGCTCCAGCACCAATATGACGAACACTTCTCATCGTTCAAATCTTACGTAACATCAGTGCCTGTGATGGGATGCATTATCCTGAACAAGGCACAGGATAAGGTGGTGCTTGTTTGCAACTGGAAAGGCACTGCCTGGTCCTTTCCTCGGGGCAAGGTGAATCAAGGAGAGAGTGAGGTTGAGTGTGCGGCTCGAGAAGTTATGGAGGAGACTGGATGCGATGTATCTTCTCTCATCTCGCCTTCAAGCTTTCTGGACTTTAGGAACAAAGATCAGAATATCAAACTCTTCATAGTGGCTGGAATTGACGAGAGTTATCCCTTTGAGACCAAGACTAGAAAAGAGATCAGTCAGATAGCTTGGTTCCCGATCGACTCAGTCCCTAAGAACTCTTATGCAGTACTGCCGTTTATGGGACGGTTGAAGCGATGGATCAGGAAAGGCCCGAAGAAGAACGCGCACAGGAGTCCGGGTCGGAGCAACTCGAATTCCCGAAGTCGGAAGAGTGCCAAGTCGAATGGTGGAGGAGAGGAGCGTTCAAGCTCTGTGCCTACGAAAGCGAAGAATGGGCGAAGATCTCCCTCACGAACTGACCAAGGAGGAAGCGGCGCGAACAATTCTGGTAGGCCCAAGTCGGCGTCCCAGAACCAAAAGATACGCGGACATTTTGGCACCGAGACGGAAACGTCTAAGGATCTTTTCAATGAAGAGACATTCGACGGTGCAAAGCATAGCAGCTGGACAGTGGAGGATATGTTTGCCGTCAACGAATCTCTGACAGGAAAGAAATTTGTCTACGATGGTAATCCGCACGACTTTGGCAGTGTTCGGCTGGCCGCTGGGCAAGGAAAGAAGGAGGAGGAAAGTCTAGAGGGAGACGCAACTTCTTCGGAGCCTACGCTTTCCGCACCAGTAGCTGCTTTCTTCCAGAATTTTGCTGCTTCCGCTACGAACAGCAGCCTAGGGCAAGTGCGACCTCTGCCGCAAAGCGTAAGTCCAGCAGAGGAACCTCGGCGAGAGCAGCAGGGTTTGGAAGAGGAACCAGCGGTGGAGGTAGAAGAAGAAAGGAGGACCAGTCTTCGTGTCCCAAACAACATCTTTGGGAACTTTCAGTTCGACACAGTATCCATCATGGGCTGTGTGGGCTAGCGGCACGTTCTTATCTATTTATTGGCGGCGGGATTATTTATGACAGCGGGATTTCGGTAGGACCAAGGACGGAGAGAGAGACAAAGGACCGATTGTTGGTCGAAGTGTACTATAGGGGAATGTATATAGCAATAGCGGTAGGTTGTATATAGGGAAGATACGCAAAAGGTTGGCTGGCCAAGGAAGCCAAAGGAGAGAGATCCGTTCTTCTCTCCCTCCGAGCCAGGTCACCAGTAGTGTCGATGTAGGCAGCAGAGTCGGAGAGGTGGTTCGACTCTAACAGGCGGTGGTTCTCTCCGTCGCCCGTCACGCGCAAAGGATGGAAAGAAGTTTGTGGCGGAGGCGGAAAGACTACTTGTTTGTACCCCCGGTGCTTCTTAGCACCACCAGTCGCGCAAAGAAAATTTAGTCGTTAGAGCTTACATGGGGAGGAAGAAGATAGACAAAAGGGTTTCAGTTTGGCAGCCGAGAGATGGGGAAGAGAGGAAAGATGGGAGATTCTTGCTCAGTCTGGGGCTTGCTAGACACTATTTTGGTGAAAGCATGAGATCAGGCGAGGCGCAGATGCGAAGACAGAGGATCGGTTAAGTGTGCTAGATGCTGTGCCTCATTAGATTAGCGTCAGAAAGGGTAATGGCGGAAGAGGACTAGCTCACAAGACAATGCGAGCGTTGCTGCTTGTTCGTGCTCTCGTTGGCCAGCTCCTGCTCAGTCTTTAGCTTATCTCGGAAGAGTTCTTTGAACTTCTTCACTTTTGGCCCCACGACATAGCTGCAATACCCTTTGTTAGGGTTTTGACGGTAGTAGTTCTGGTGATAGCTCTCAGCCGGATAGAACGTAGGGGCGGGGCTGATCTCTGTGACGATTGGGTCCTTATAGAGTTGTGCCTCCTTGACTGCGCTTATTGAAGCTTCTGCCAGCCTTTTCTGTGCGTCTGAGTGGTAGAATATGACAGAGCGGTACTGGGTACCGATGTCATTCCCTTGCCGGTTCAACGTCGTTGGGTCATGTACACGCCAAAAGATTTCCAGGAGGTCCGCGAACGATACCTCTGAAGGGTTAAAGGTGACCTGGACGACCTCTGCGTGGCCAGTGGACCCAGAGCAGACCTGAAAGACGCGTGAGCTTGTCTGATGCTCAATTCACCAGCCAACTTCGTTCAATTGGTAGACAAAACGGTAGAGTGGAGATGACGCCCCTCCAGAGAGCAGAAGAGATAACTGTCAAAGACCATAGAGGCACTGACAGATGGATGCTCGTCACGACTAGGACCAAGCTTGCAAAGAAAAGGGGTAATGAGACATTTCCCGCTCACCTGCTCGTAAGTTGGATTGTCTATCGTCCCTCCGGCATAGCCCGATACCGCTGCGTGTACACCTTTGACCTGCTGGTAGACCGCCTCAATGCACCAGAAGCAGCCACCTCCAAAGGTTGCGGTCTCCATTGCGCTGATCCTCTCTGCCCAGCTTCACCTTGTCTGCCGCTACTGAACCCTTACACAGCCTTACTCCGTCTGCCACCGCCAGAGGAGCAGTAAGGAAGCTTCAGATCTCGTCAAGTCTGCTGCTCTCTTGTTGGGAGGAAAGGATGACAAAATGAAAAAGAGGAGGGTCTCTTCTGATGCTCATGTTGAAGCTCATCATTCCTCTTACTACGGTTCTTTACAAGTGTTAAACCCATTGTGTGAGTTCGCTCCTGCACGGATTATTATTGGCGCTCATTCTGATGTCATCCTGTTCTTCTGTCGACGCCTCATCGAAGAAGCGACAAGGAAGCTCTACGGATCGCCAACACTAAGTCCAACAGAGACCGAGAAGGAGAGGAGCGGAGGCCAAGGATAGAAGAGGAGAAGCCGCAGCGACATCGTTTGAAGAGTATGGCTCGAGATTCATGAAGATTCTGCTGAGCTGACCTTTCGAACCGTCAATCCAGCCCTTGAGTCGTGCTAGCCCTGACGTCAGAACTCTTCTGACCTGTACATTCATTGTAGGCTGCACCAAGCATAGAGCTAGGCTCTAAGCTAAACACTGCCTTTACGCACGACTCTCTTCTTCTTAGTCCTCCCACGAGCTTCTGTGGAACTCTTCCGAGCTTGAAGCAGCATCTTCTGAATCTTCGAGGGAGTCTTGTGCGGGTAGCATGTCGTCTGCTTCCTCATCCTCAGCAGCTTCATGTTCTTGGTCATACCCCTCTTCCTTGTCCCCTTGCTCTTTGCTCCCATTCCCTGCACTATCCTCCTCTAGAGTGCATTCATCTGCGACGTCTCTGGTTAAGCTCAGGCCTCTACCTCCAATGGAGACTTCCTGTTGATTCAAGCTTCCCTCTTCTTGGACCTCGTACTGTGGAGCAGATGTGCTTCCCGAAGAAGCTTCTTCTCGGGCTCCTGCTTCTTCAGCATAGACGGAATCTATGAAGTCTGACCAAGACTTATCCGTTGGCGTCTTCACCTCAATCAGTCGTGAGGAGATGGTTAGCTCTTCTCCGCCTCCCGTAGGTTGTTGACATCGCGCAATGAGCTGGAGTAAATACTTTCGCTTGGGCTTGAGGTTATCTATAAGACAAGTGCTAAAGTCACGTTGTTAGCGAGTCTGACGCAGGTGGAGGTGCTAGTATGAGATCTCATGTCCCTCAGTTTTCCCTAGGCTTCAATTCCCATGTCTCTCTCTCTGCTAATATACTAGAGCTAATCCATTAGAGCTGTCGGACCTGAGCTTGGGATTGAACTCCAACGTCACGCTTTGGTCCTGGGAGGTCCCAGATTGGTTAAGTGAGACAGAGGTCACCTTCCCCAGACTCTCAGAGACCTGTACCCTGAAGGACGCAAAGCGGGATCCGACTACGGCCTCATCAAGGCCTAGAAAAGGGCGCTCTTCCGTCACTGGAAGCACAAGTTGGACAGTTTGAGCAAAGTATTACGTTAGGCCATACACGCGAGAGCCTCTCAAAATTTATTTTCTCTCAATCCTTCCTTGGATCCCCTGCCCGCTTCTCTTTTCAGCCCCTAACGCCATGAGCAGCGCTCGTGGACGGTTGAGTCGATGTCCATGACATGCTCATGCCTCTTCTTAGGGTCGTCCTCTTTGCTATCTCAGGTTGGGGCATAAGTGGTACCATCTGGGGCACCGTCTGGCCCTTATTCTTACCTGTTTCCTTTTCGCGTGAAGGCGGCGTGCATACAATCTTGCAGGGGAGGGAGAAGGAACTAGCGCCGTGCAAGTTTACAGCGGCAACTGACACCTCATATTCCTCCCCACTGTCCACTCCTCCAATAGCAACATCTTCCCTTACTGGCACCAGCAACAAAGACGTCTTTTGAGATGAGAGCTGCCTTAGTTGAACCTTGTAGCCGTTAAGTGGTAGGGCATTGGCCGCCCTAAGGGAAGGCGCTTTCCTGCAAGAAGTAATGGTAAACTTTCTGCCTATTCCAGATGGTCAGCATATAAGATCCGTCAAAATGACCCCACGCAGTACTCCCCCTACGTAAGCCACGGGAATCCACCTCTCTCTCTAAAAGCTGGGCTGCATCACTTAGGGCTAGCCTCTCACCTCCTTTAAAGCTACTCAATGATAAAAACAAACCCTTACCATGTGATGCAGAGTATACACTGCTTTGAGTCAAAGCAACATCTAACCTCTGTTGGTGGTTTCGGCACTAGATAGGCACTGGTGTCAGAAGCGCCGCTGGGATGCCAAAGAAGATCATACATATAAAAGAGGAGCAAATGAGCAGACGGCAACCTACAAGCTATGTCAAATCTAAGAGGAAGAAGGTCTGGATTGCATCCCCGACAGATAGTTTACCTTCGATTGCCGTACAGCGCTTAAGAACATCCAGAACCTCAGCATTGGCAGCAACGTCGACGGCGGAGAACTTTTTGGGCTTGAAGAGGTTAGCCCGTGAAATACGGAAGGAAGTGGGTTGAGCTAGGGATCACAAGTCGGAGATCTATACCGCCAAAATTTACCGAGCTTTCCAAAATTCTTGGGTCTGCACCAGACTGGACTTGCGGCAAGACAAAGCACGGAGCAGTTGGTTCAATGGGGAAAAGGCGGTGGAGGGGAAAAGAAAAGTGCTCGTGAGTCCACGACTTTCAGAGACTGCTTGAGATCTACTTAACCTTCAAAAGCAGCTCAACGACTTCAGGATATCCTTGTTGGCACGAATAAAACAGCGGCGTACAGCCCGACTGGACAGTGGAGAGTAAGTTAATACTCCAAGGTAAAGAGAAGCGAGGTTGCAACGGCAGCTCAAACTTACATCATTGACAGCATTGACCTTAGCTCCTGCCGCCAGCTACAGAAAGGACGGCAGAATGAGCAAGCAAATACGGGTGAGGAGACAGACCTGGCAGCACGTAGATATAATGGACTGAAGAAGTAATAGTAAGGCCAGAACCAAAGTCGGTGATTGGAGATAGCTCACTGACATACAAGTGCTTGACAAATGTGCACGTCTCCAACGTAAGCAGCATAGTGCAGAGGGGTGTTCCTATCCTGTTAGGGAGGGGAACAAGACCAGAGCGTGAAGTTAGACACACTGACGCTGTAACAGGATAGGAACAAGACCAGAGCGTGAAGTTAGACACACTGACGCTGTAGAACTTCACTGTAAGTCTGTAGAGACTGATAGGGAGCTTTAGACGAGAAGCTTTTGCGGAGCTGGGATCAAAGCTGAGAGAGGGCCGTAGCAAGACAAGCTGGAGAAGTTGACGACAGAGCGAGAACACCCATTAATAGGGAAGAACGCAGCGAAGCTGCGCTTTGCTCTGAAAGATATAGAGAGCTCTTCTGACCCCGAATTCTGTTTTGTCAACCGCGTGGATCAATGATTCAGAGATTCCTATCAAGGTCTCTACCACTGCCAAATCTCGCTCATAGCAAGCAGCGTGTAAGTCTGTGTGATAAAGCTTTCGCCCCACTGATTTCAACTTCTGCAATAAGCCTTCAAGGTATGACGTCCTTCCGTCTCCATCCAGGTCGCCTGTCTGGCTCAGCCACCAAGCGGTGAACTCATCCTAGCAATAGGGACACAGATTTTAGGAAGAATTGGTCTCGTCTTCTGAGAGAAACATGGCGCAGAGAACCAAAGAGAGAGAGCGAGAGAGAGAGAGCGAGCGAGAGAGAGCGAGCGAGCGAGAGAGACAGAGAGAGAGAGAGAGAGAGAGAGAGTAAGAAAGAGGACGGAAGAACAAGAGGGGACATATAATATACAGGACAAGAGAAGGCAGGAAATATACTCGAAAGAGGGTTGACCAGATAGCTTTCAGAAGTGAGAGGGAAGAGGGGACGCTTCAAGAGTACATGGCATACTTGGCTAATAGAGTTGCTCCCGTCAAGGTCAATTAGCTTAAAGGCAGCTTTCAGCTCATTAAGCTCCGTTTCCGGAGCGTTCTTGTTGAGCTCCCTCACTAGACTGCAGAACTCTTCAAAGTCAATAAACCTTGACGGAACAGCCGACTTAGATTCAATTTCCTTTCATGCTTGGCTACCGCTTAACGGCATAGCAATCTCGCTGAATGTACCCGCTGTTATCTTCATCTGTCTTTTTGAACGCTCTCTCTATAGCAACCCGAGCGAGCAGGTTCCGGGTCTCAGCATCCACCTCAACATCTATGTGCATAACGTCCATAAAGCGCCAGTCAACACGACGCGTCAATTTAGGTTTGCCAAGCCGAAGATGGTACCTGGTTCGGTAGCTTGCGACTTTGACCCTAGGTCTTCGGTTTTCATCTCCGAGCCATGATCTATGGACTTGTCATCCTCATTCTCATCACCTTGCTCTGCCATACTGGTTCCACAAGCCTCCCCCTTTCTTATACTCGACACACGCTCATCGTGCTAATAAGGCAGGGCCATGCTCTCTCAAGACGTGCCTGGACTGCTAACCCGTTGTTGCATGGAGCAGGCAGGATGTCAATCAGATCTACAACGTAGCAGTAGCTGTAGCAGTCCAACGTCAGAGTTGGGCGGCGCGGGCGCAGAGTTTCTCTGCCAGTGCACCAACATCGTGCCCTTTCGCTCGCTCTCTGTAAGAGAAGACAGCAGGTCCTGGAGTAGACCTGAGTGGATCCATCCTTCATCCATAATTCAGTTATCAATTGTTAGATCTATTTGCTATTTGCTAGCGATTCAAACTTGGGTTTCCTCCCACTCTGAAGCTTCGCTTCAACCTCCGACCACCGACCACAGCCCGCAGATCCAGAGATAGAGCGCATCAGCTCATCGTCCGCACCTCCTCCTCGCTGCAGAGATTGCTGTCGTCCAACCTTACCTCTCGTAGTATGTTGGCGATAACCTTACCTCTTTCCAGCGTCTCTACCGCATCCATCCTGCACATATTGCCACGCTACCCGTTGTCCAAGCTGAACTATGGCGAACTAAATATCGTGAACAGCTCAAGCGATCTCCCCCAAGGTGATGCTTGACTAGCAGGATTGTGCTTCTTGGGGAGAAGCATTGCTACTAATGAAGGAGGCTGCAAGGCGCCTAAACAAGAAGAGTACCCCATGGGGCACTAGTTGAGACTTCCAGCTATTTAGTCCTGGGCAGACCTTGGATTGATTGAGGTTCTCCAATCGGGGTGCCTAATCTGCGCTACCGCGATGGAGGAGGAAGTAGCTGTTCCAGTCTGCTTCATTAGGCAAAAGGAGGATAAGCTAGTAATATGCGAGGAAGGCAAAGCGTAAGTGATAATGAGTGGTTGTACACACATCCCTTGCTCTCTGGACCGCACTCTGACGCCATCCATATCCTCACCTTTCACTCTATCGCTGGCATCTTCCTGATTACACAGGGCCCTAGAGCGTCTCGAAGGTCCCCTGGCTATTATCTCCGTGGCTGGGATGTACCGGTAAGGGCTCAAACGAACCGTCTGCCTTGCTTCTTCCAGACGTCTGGTTAAGCTGTAAATGGTTGCTGGATTGATTGTCTTAGTGCTTAGCTGTTCGTGACCTGGATGGCCTAAGTGCAAGAGGATGCGTCCTTATTTATTGATAAATGCAGTGCTTCTAATGTTTTCTCTGTGGGGGACTCACTAGGACGGGCAAGAGCTTCCTTCTTAACCAGATTGCCGGGCAGAATGGCTTCGCAGTAGGATCCACCACTGAGTCCTGTACTCGTGGCATCTGGCTGTGGACGGTGCCCATGTCTAAGGCAACAAGGTTTGTGGTTAGCCTTAGGGGTCAAAATAACGAACAGCAGAGGAGAGGGAAAGAGGACGAGAGAACAAATGAGGAGTTAAAGGTTAAAGGTAGCGAAGGAGGAGAGTGCAGCGAAAGGAAATGAAGTTATGCATGTACCACGAGGTATGAGCAGGAGCTGTGCAACGGGATATGTATATCGTCAAAGTGAGTTTTCACCTCTCCCTCTTTCTCTCTCTCCCTCTCTCATTTGACAGCAAGGAAGGAGCTCAAGTGCTGCTCATGGACACTGAGGGCATGTCTTCAATGGACCAAGACGAGAACTATGACGCCAAAATCTTCTCTCTAGGGCTGCTGCTCAGTTCCCTTTTTGTATTTAACAGCATGGGAGTCATAGATGAGACCGCTATTGACAAGTATGAACCATAGCAGACGACTTCTTCCGTCTTCAGCCTTCAATAGCCGATGATAGCCCACTTCGCTCTGGGTCTTTGAGATCCTTTATGCTTGCCTGCCATTCATTAATTCGCGCACTCCATCTGCCTCTCTCTTCTCATTGCAGGCTGTATCTGGTTTCAGAGTTGACAAAATTTGTCTGCTCAAGCGCTGATCTGTCAGCCTCCATAAAGAGTTTGACGGGCATGCACGGACCAAATGGGGAAGGCAACAATCTCCAGCTGGAGAAGGACTTGGCACCTTTCTTTCCTCCTTTCATCTGGCTTCTAAGAGACTTTGTCTTAGAGATGAAACATCAGGTGCGTCTCCACCTCCTCTTGCTAGGCTTCCTGTTAGCACTACTAGAGCTGTCGGTCTAATCATAGTGAGGCAACACTCCGATGCCGTCTCGCCAGAGATCGGCGGTAGTCTGCTAATTGTTTGGGTCGCGGCTGGTGTCTCTGGATGACGTCATTATCCTGCTCTTCCAAAGCGCGTCCAGAAGTCTCAAAGGTGTTCCTACTTCTGGATCATCTGATGACTTCCATGTCACCTTGGGACTCTGCAGGGAAAGGATCTTACTACTGCCGATTATCTCGAAAGTGCTCTCCAGCCAAGAGAGGGTGGGTCCAGAAGGAACGAGGAGAGGAACAGAATCAGGGCTAGCATAAGAACACTTTTCAGAGATAGAGAATGGTAAGCCATCTTTCCTGTTCCTTGCTTCTCCCTCCGTTCGTTATTGTTGTCTATGAAGGACGACGAACCCTTTTCTCTTTTCATGTTAGCACCAATGAGTGGAAACCGTTTGTACCCCCGTAATTCTTCTTACTCCTCGCACCAACTTCATTGTAGCTGCACGCTGATTCGGCCCGCAGTAAGTGAAGACACCATGAGGGATGCGGCCAAGCTTGCTCCACAGGACCTTAGACCTGAGTTTAGGGAGATGATGAAAGAACTAAGGTACCTCTAGAACCCTCTTTCATTGCCTTCTTCAATTATCTAGCCTCTTCGTTCCCTCACGGCACATTTCGATCAACTCTCGGGAGTGTACATGCATTGACTTTTCGCACTACAGGAGGAAACTGCTAAACAAGGTCTCCCCCAAGGCGCTATTTGGAGTGCAGCTTAATGGTCTGTTTTGGGGGGTTGCTCAGCTTCCTAGTCAACGGCCTCTATTTGAATTCACCTCTCTACTTTGCCGTCACTGGTCCACATGGCCTTAGCTGAGAGGATGTTCTCCCTATTGTCCCGTCCCCAAGTCAAGGTTTAGTCTCGCGCCTGGTCCTTGTGTGCTGTTTGCTTCCATCGTAAAGGATTAATCAGCCAGTGTCTTCCGGCTACTCCCAGAGGCTAACTTCTGCTTAGGGCGAATGCTTGTGTCTCTTGCCCAGAGTTATGTCAACACTATGAACAGTGGAGAAATTCCAAGTATCAAAGGTGCATGGGAGTTCGTAGCGGAGTCTGCCTGCTCTCAAGCTGCAGAAACAGCTCTGGCTCAGTACTGCCAGGGAATCCGAGACATAGCTAGCGCAGAGCCCATTGTTGAGCAGAAACAGGTCCTCTATCCTTTATCTGGTATTACCGTCGTAAGACTGTTATTGGATGATGTTTTGGAGATGCACGTCTCCAGACCTCGTTTCCTCACATGTTGTTATTGAATACTTAGCACGGCCTTGAAGACTTGTGGTCTTTACTCTACGGACCTGTGAGGGTTACTCCTTCGGGCTAACTCAAAGGTGATGTCACAGTTTGAAGACGAGCACCAGCGTCTGGAGGAGCTAGCGGAGGAGCATTACCGAAGGAAAGCGATTGAGGGAAGCGCAAAGGAAAAGAAGTTACAGCAACTACGAGAAGACATCAAGAAAGAAAAAGGTGTTCAGCTCTCGCTTTTACAAGCCAGGAGCAAGGAGTGCTGCCTAGAAGCCAGACGAATGCTCTTAGAAAGGTTGACAAAGCCTTCGTCTCCGTACAGAATAAGCGTAATCCCGTTCCTCTACTGATCCTCATACATTGCTCTACCTACAGGTGATCCTTTCTTGCTGTATGTGCAATTATGTTGTTCCACATCTCGTATGCACTGTCTCTTGACTGGGCCAGCTTCTTCCTCGCCTATCTATATGTCACTACGCTTTAATCGTCTCGTATTGTACTTACTGAGGGTCCTTAGATATGTCGCACAGCCGCTCGCCGAGAGCCCATGGCTATCGATTGCAGAGTTCCGCGACGGCTTTAATAGATTTTTAAGCGAGTACGAGACGCAGGCTCGAGGCCCCGCCAAGAAGCCTGCACTTTTGGTTCGGCAGACCCCACTATCTATCTCTATCATCCTCTCCATAAATATTACACCTCTTCTCGTGATTTTCGGTCACTGCCTCTTGTCGGCGACCTTATGGTTTCCTTCCGACTCCAGTACTCTCTGCACTCGCTTTCTCTCATTTCAAAGTTCTGCCATGGGCTTGATAAAATCAGCAATGCTTTCGCTTCCCACCCTTAACTCCATTTTTTGTACCTTCACTTTGTTATGCTTTTGTACCCTTAACCATTCCGGATCGCCTCCCTAGCGGACTTTGCCCTCTCCAATAGGGTTGTCTACTTACTCTCTGATCCTCTCCATTTATGCTCTTTGGCCGATGTGCAGTCGTGTTTGCAGCAAGACATTATACCCTTATTTAAAGTACTTCTAGACAATTGCTCAAGGAAACATCAAGAAGAGGTTGCAGTTTTGCAGTCAGGTGAGGAACGCCATAAGCAATGTCATCGTATCAAAAAAAAAGCTACTTTTGTGCGGATTGTTCCCTAACCCGCTTAGCCTGTAGAGCACTCAAACAAACTCGCAGCGCTGGAGAATGAGAAGCGGTAAGAGCATTTTCTTTCTTGATCTACAACCTCTGTGTAATGTCTCTATTGCGATCTGCGGGCGCTGATAGGGAAGTAGAGCAGCGCTTGCATGCGTTGGAGGTAGACCTTACAAAGATGGAGCAGAAAGCTGAGAACCTGGAAGATGCTGTTAACCAGAAAAAAGAGGTGAGTTCTTAACGTTTGAACATGGCCAGATGGGGTGAAGCATTATGAATTGTACCATTGAGGTCCATTCGACCAATAACATTTTTCGCGCTACTTGCAGACGATCGCGGAGCTACAGAGAGCCAAACAGGACTTAGTGGAACGACTCTCAAAGGCAGAAAGCGAATGGTAGGAGCTGTTCTTGGCTTCTTTTATTAATACCTCCCCTTGCTCTGTGGAGGCGGTGTCTGAGGGTGCGAACAGTCTATCGCGCTTTCCGCTTGCACACACCTTCCTACGCCTTCTGAGCCGACTTGAGTGATTCAGGCTATCTTCACATCTGCTTAGGCGGTGTCTGAGGGTGCGAACAGTCTATCGCGCTTTCCGCTTGCACACACCTCCCTACGCCTTCTGAGCCGACTTGAGTGATTCAGGCTATCTTCACATCTGCTTTAGCATCTTACCTTATTTTATTTAGCTCTGCGAAGCAAGAAAAACTAGAGGAGAGAGCAGAAGCCCTTCATGCAATCCAAAGACAAGCGGATTCCCTGTCCACAACGCTCGAAGCCACCAGGCTAGAGCTACAACAAGGTCCTGCCGACGCCACAGGACCCTTCCTGCTTGTTATCAGCTCTGATCGGCGTTTTATCTTGCCCTCTAGTCCTGCATTTCTGTCTCTGAACATACCCGATTCCGTCTGGTACCCATCATTGCTTCTATTACCACTGCACTCCTCTTCTACATACAGCTGACGAGTCCTTCATAGCCTATGCGGAAATCGAGAGGGCAAAAGAATCCCATCGAGCCGAAGTCAACGCCGTCCGTGAAGAAAGAGCTCGCGAGACGGATGCTTGGACTACAAGGTTTTACATTTTAACCCTCCCTTTGCTGAAGTCTATTGCCTCTTTGCGCTCTTACTCTGCCCTTATGTTCACCTGGAAGTTACTGTTCTGCGGCCCCAAAGCAGAGGCAGATCACTCTTCTTCAACTTTCCGGATCACGTCTGTGCTCTCTTTTGGAGCTTCACCTTCATGCAGTAGAGTACCTTCAGCAAGTGTTTGTGCACTGCTGCCTTGTTCTGGCGTTTCTAGATCCAATTTCATGCTCTACCTAGCGTCAACTTCAGCTTAGTCAACGCGTTGCCTAAAACCTTTCTCCTGGACCATATAGGGTTAAGGAGGCACAAGCGCAGCTTCAAAGTCTAAGCGCTTCGTTAGCCCATGAACAGCTGAGCCATCAGCAAACTGCTAAGGATCTCCAAGCCAGCCAAGATTCAAATGGTACTCGTGGTTCCTTTTAATGTTATAGGCATGGCTCTCTGTCTTTTGCCTTCGAAGCTACAACTTAGGCATTCCCTACAGAATGTTTCGATTGGAAAACCCTTAATTGTCAATGACCCAGAGCTTAATGCGCCATACCTTGGCCTTACGCTCCCTGTAGGGCGGCCGAAGCGTACCTTAGCCTTACGCTCCCTGTACGGCGTCGGCTCTCTCCCTCGGTCTTTCCCACATTTCACCTCGTTGTTTGTCTGCTGGGTTCCGGGAAGCTCTTCTCTGACAGTCGCCTGCTTCTTTTCTGTAGGACGCCTCCAACAAGAGCTGCAAGTCTTATCAACCCAAAAATTGGAGCTCGAGGAAGGATTAATAACTGCGAATGAATATATCTCGGACCTAGAAAGACAGCATGAGGAGGTAGATCTGGTCTTTGTGTGTAGGAGTTGTCGCACTTAAATTGCATGCGTTCTGTGGGTCCTTTGAAATGTCCGCTGCGCCTGCTGTGTGGTTGTGCTTCCTTGAAGCGTGTAGTCTAGTTCTCGTAGCGATAGCTCATGTGCTTTTTCTCGACTGATCTAGCGTAGAACAGTTCTGGCACTAACTAGAGGCTTCTTGGCGCCTGCACACCTCAACCCTCCCTTTTTTTGTTTTATTTTTTTGCTAGGCCGTAGAGCAGAAGAAGGCTGAGAGTGGGGAGCTAGAGGAGAAGGTTCAGTTCTTGGAAAGCAGAGTAAAAAGACAACAGAAGCAACTAGGAGAAATTTCCGACACAATGGAAGTTCAGAGCTGTCTATTAGAGTTAGTAGCACAGGTACAACAGACTGCGTGTGTCCTAATTCCTCCCGGTTCTGTCGAAGTGGCGTTTGGCTTGCACGTGGATGAACATTGATCTCCTAGTGTCTCTTTGAACTTACGTGGGACAGTAGTTGGTCTTCTCTTGATTCTCTAGAGAGGATGCTTCTCATCATATCTCTTTCCCTCCGCATTCTTCTCTCTGTCGTATCGTAGGTTGAGAACGCGCAGCTGTGTAGCCAGATTACTCTCCTAAGTGAGGAGAAAAAGGCACTTAAGGAGAAGCTGGATGACTTTTTCGTCAAAGCTTCTTCCCTGCCTGACTTCTACCAGGAGGTTGTTTTCTGCCAGAGAGAGGAAAAGGAGCCGGTAGATTTCTTCGATGCTGTGACGTCGTGGTCGTGGTGGCAGGATAAGAAATAAAGGGTTGGGGGAGCAATGGCACCCTCCTTCTGTCCTCTGGCAGAAATCTCCGCCACTTGCTAGTTCTTCCGGGCACTACATTGTCCTACATACCATCCCTTTGTGCCGTGTCACTTTATCATGCTCTCCAACGAGAGGACAGCGCCTCCCACAGTGATGGAGCCCACCCTGCAGATGTAGATAAGATGTAAGTTAGCGCATATCTTTGAGTGGCACTCAGTGTGTCTTACCTCTTAAGCGTCTCATCGGTCTCTGCTCTGTCGAAAGAGGCTCTACCCCTTTTAGGCGCCCCAGCGTCAAGCTGCGACTGTAGATACGGAAACCGAAAGATTTAGCAACAGCGTAGACTATAACTACAAGCTCATTCAGATCAACTCTTAACAAACGATCCTCGTCGAAGAAAGAAGGGCATTCAACACATATGCAACGGAAGTCAAGGGACTTCCAGTGTAGGATGATGGAGTTCATCCGTTATCAGCAATGAGACATTGGTGGCAAACATGTTGCACGAAGCATGAGGGCCAGAAAGCATATAGAAGTCGACCGAAATCATCCTGTGCATCCAGTCTTACCAGGTTGAGATGGCTGCGAGAGGTAAAGAAAGATGGGACCCGCCCAATCTTTCTACCTTCCTCCTCATCTTCCTCCGCCAACCTGGCGCGAAGCGTCCTGACTCCTTCCTCCAGTGCGACCTCCACCTTGCATTGGGTTTCAATAATATGCAGGAGGGGCCAGGTTCCGCGCTAAATAAAGAAGGTTAGAAAGGCACTAGGATGGGCGATGTGGAAATGTATATTTCGTCCTTCTTTGACTCTTACCTCTGCTATGTGAATCGACTCCTGAAACTCTTCCTCCGTGGGGTTCTCTAGCATCTTTAAGGGGAGGTAAGGTCAGTGTGGTTGGCCTCCTAAGGCCTCCGCCTATTCCTTCTGCACCACCAAGAATCCAATCTCTAAAGCCCCCAAATATCAAACACAATCTTTGAATTCTTCCCGATATCTCTCCATCAGCTTATCAGCAGTTTTCTCTTTATTCGCCCACATGAGGGTGACTCGCCCCTTGTCCTCCCCCATGCTCTCAACGTTGTCAATTATTACCTTCTTCATAGATACAAACCAAGAGATGTCTTGATGTGGGAAGATTGTGATATCTCCTTCGTATCTCTGGGTCAGTAGTGGTATTAGCCCCCAGCCCAGCGGCCTCAAGTAAGATACCGCCGTCAAGCCCACGATGTTCTTTATATAGGCTTTAATCTGAGCAAGAGAGCGACAGAGATTAAGAGTGATGTAGGTGAGGGCATAAGGATTACTTTTAGGTTCCAGCATCAGCTAAACGGCAAGATGTTAACGAGATGATTGGAGAACTGACCTGATTCTTTAGGAAGATGATTATCTGTACAAATCTGCTGTTCTTGTTGAAGTCACTTGCGACAAACTTGTAGTGAGGATTGACCTGTTGGAGCGGTCAGAGTAGAGAGCAGAAGTCAGGAGCAATGGTGTTGTGATAGTCGGTCAAAGCAACGGTGTGGAAGAGCTTGGACCACCAGGTTTGTGATAGCTGTATATTCCAGGAGCAGGAGCTATAGAAGGCGAGCGGATAGTGGGGAACGCCAACCACTGAGGTAAACGTCATTGTGTGAGTCACCTGGCTGACAATGGATTGGTTAACATTGAAGAGCTCGGCAAGTCTTTCCATAGGAAGATCAGACTCCACGCTTCCATCGCTCCACTTCGTATCCTCAGCTACGTAAGGAACTATTCGACCATGCTGGAGACCGCAGCGTGAGAATCGGCAAGTGCAAGAGGAGCACAAATCATAAAACAATCCCATACGTGACATGTGAGACTTTGAAACACCAGGTAGGCAGATAAACCCGAATAGAGGCACAGGGCAACCAACAAGACATAGAGAAGATTGTTGGTTGGGCGGAATTGAAGAAACTTTAAAGGAGATGATACCTTATCCTTGGACTGCAACTCCACTGGTGCAAAGACGATCGGTATGGCACACGAAGCCAAGACTGCTGACCAGATCACCACGTTCGGGGCAGTAAGATAGTTCAACAGCTGCGGATATCCGCTACGGAGTGCACACATTCCATGTTAGGGAAAGACATGAGAAGACAAGAGTACTATGGAAGACCAGATAGAGAGTTAAAAGAAAAAAGAAATTGAAAGGGTCCCTCAACCGCCATGTAGCGAGAAACGACAAGAACTAAGAGACTGACGCAGGAATAGACTCTTGAACAAGTTACAGCGGAATCTATATGGAGTAAATGCTCTTCTTTCAGACCTTCTTGTGGGCGTAACCGGTACGTTGAGAATTCTTCCAGTCCTGTCATAGGCCTCGAAAAAGGTGTAGTCCCCAATATTAGCTCGGAGAGCATCCTACACGTTTTATAAAAGGAACAGCATTATGAGGCCCAGTAATATGGGCTCTGACGAAGTCCAATTGGGGCAATAGACCTCCACTGAGTTCATCTCTTCTTAGGCCCTCACCGACTTTCGCCATAAAATGTCTTGACTACCTCGAGCGCGATCCCTTCATCGCAGATGTGCCCATTGCCAATCAAAGTCGTTTTTCTTCCTACGCCTCAGACCCATCATCCCCACTTCGAGTCCTTGGTGTATGTTCCCTCTCTTCCTACCTTGAGGACGTTTATATCTAGGATTCCTTTCCCCTCTCTCCATCTGTCGAGCATTTTGATGAGCTCTGAGAGAGTGGTAAAGGGATTCTTCACCCAGCGGCCGGGCGCTGTACCAAAGAAGTGAAGGTTGAGTCCTCCAGGCTTCAAAACCTGGTCACGATGAAGCACGAATAATGCAGATAGTCATGAATAGTTGACTTTCAAGATGGAGGTACATATTAGGTGTATGGGAGTGAGGAGAAATAGCTTACGGACCTTTTCTAAGAGCTCTTCGTCCGTATTCACGCAAACTACAGCGGCCACGATCGAACCAGCGGAAGCACCTGAAATGACCTGCGGAAGGAGTCCGTGCTCTACTAGCGACTATAAAGAACCAGAAGATCAGGCCAAACAAGCGATGCACATGAGTTAATCTTGCCAATGAGCCGGGAAAAGACTGGTTTCAGGACAGGAAAGAGGTTGAAGATGATGCAAACAGACCTTCACGACTCCGGCATGGTAAAGGCCTAACGTTGCTCCACCAGAAAGAAGAAGAGCCGACCTTCCAAAAGCGTGCCTTGTTTCATTGAAAAAGGCGAGCTTGTTCTGTGTACTTAGTTCATCAAACTCTGATGCCTGTTGCCAGTAGAATTTTAAGGAAGTGAGAGAAACAGATAGGAACTATTTACCGGAGGAAAGAACAGGTAGAATTTTGCCGCGAGGCCACCGGGAAGACTATCAGAGGGAAGGGGCGTTCAAATGTAATCAAAAGAAAGGTACACGGCTGGGACTGCCGAACGCAAAGAGAGATGAAGGGTACTGCTTCAACGCTGACGGGATGCAAAAATATTACCTCATCATCCTTGTCTTTAGTGGGCTTAGCCTCCACTATGTCTCTGAGGCAATTCATCACAGTTTCCTGATAGTCCTCAATAATCTTCTTTGTGCCAACTGTTGGGAAAGAAAGAGAAGTTATGGGACAGTCCCCGCATTGATTTTGTTCAGGCCGTAGGAGGAACGTTGCTATCACGAGGTCGGAGAAGGATCGCGCAAAAGCCGAGGAAATAGACGTTGCAAGTAAGCAGAGAAAATAGACGTTGCAAGTAAGCAGTGCATACTGCATACCATAGCTCTGACTAAGCAGATTGGCATTGCCAATACCCCAAGACTTTCGCAGCAGCCCCGCTCGCAGGTGGTACATAAGCCCTTGAATATCTCGATTCTTCCTCATCGTCTAGATCAGGGAAAGTTAAAGAAAGTATGTTCACAACGGTGAATGAAGCTACGCTGGAAAAGCAGACTGGAGAACGAGAAGAAGAGACCGTGCCGACGTCACCGTCACCTTACATTGTACATCGAGATCTTTTCTTGCAGCCGCTTGTAATCATAATGAGGCGAAGATGGGTTGTCTCGCCACTTATCCCGGCCTAGCGAGGCGAAAGTCAATCTCGATAAGTAAGGCCGATTACTCGGGACATAGATAAGGAACTAAGTGTGACACTACTGTTGAGGAGGAGGCGATACGAGAGAAACGGAGGACTGAAAAGTGAACCCACGGAACGATAGGGCAGGGTGAATGCGGTAGAAGGAGAAACAAATAGCTCGAAATAAGCCATGGCTAGAGGCCATGTTGGATGACAATTGAAGCAGGACCTACCTTCAACGATATCCAACTTCTGAGAAACCTCCCGCAGCTCCTCATATGTTTGGGCATTTTTCCACTTCTTGTGAAGGCGATACCTCAATCTCCCTGTGTGAATGACAGCAAATAAGCGACCTTGGTTAGATTGTCTCGGTGAGTTCAAGCTGGGTCAGAGGACTGGACTATGCCGTTTCCGTAGAGCAACCAATTCGAGCCTGCGATCTGCTTACAATTCGAGCCTGCGATCTGCTTACCATTCTGTGTGAAGAGCATGAAATAGCTAAACTTATGCCCTAGAAGTCGCGCAGATTCATAGAAGGTTTGAATGATGATCACACCCATGAGCTGCCTGAACAGCACATCTGGTATGAACACAGCTTTGGCCGCCCTCAGGTAGATTCTCGCTAAGCATAACGCGACATTAAGAGCCTTTTGCAAGAGTCCATCTCCCCCAGACCAAGCCAGCCAGAGGCTGGATAATGGGTGAAGTAGCTCTGGAGCCTAAGTAACCGTAAGTGAGCTACAGCTCAAGACAGGAAACTCCGATCAAAATGTTAGTACGAACCCTTATGCCGGCAAGTCTGCAGCAGCGAAGATAAATAGCCTGCAGTGCTCTACGAAGTATATTTCCATACTTCTGAACGAAGGACTCCACTGCCAGGAGAGTGTCTTGACGGGGTCTTGATAGCATGCTCATCTGGTTCGCCATATCTCCTACTGAAAATGGTCAATGTACATACAAGACTCTAGTCCCCAACCCGTCTATTATGTACACAGGGGCCGTTGGCCGCAGAGATTGAACATCCGCACTTCGACACAGACTGCTGAGTGTGAGTGCGGCGCTGAGTGCTGAGTGTGAGTGCGGCGCCGTGCGCTGAGTGTGAGTGCGGCGCGGTGTGCTGAGTGTGAGTCCGTTGCCTCTCTACTTTTCATGGCCTGGCCTCCTTGAACTGATGGTTGTTCCTCTACTGCTCGTCAGCAGACCTGTTTGACCGAAGCTCACATCATCATCTCGATCATTGGTGCTGGCTC
>FLMG01002850.1:54709-73133 GCA_900088475.1 Hyphochytrium catenoides | reverse complement strand
CTCTCTCTCTCTCTCTCTCTCTCTCGTTCCTTGCTTTGACGTTTGAGAGGTTGAGTTTCACTACCTCCGGGCGACGGCAGTTAGAGTCGGACGGTCTACAAGGACAAACAGGACAAGAAGGTGCAGAAACCTGTACCCGAAAATAAGAATACCGTCAGATTCTCGTCAGTCTCTAGTGCCAGGAAGGGTTTTTTCGCAATGAACAGGATTATTATTACATCAAATGCGAAGTGTAATGTAACCAGCACCCTGCCTTACTACGCCAGGTCTGTCTCTTTGGCGCCGGTTCTGATGAGCTTTGGGGCCCAGGTTGAAGTTGGAAAAAACATAAATCAGTGTCAGTAATAACCAAAGGGCTGCTCAGGGTTCATTGACTCATGATGATGGTGAATCTATCTCACCTTTCGTGCTTCCTTCCTTCTCTCTCTCTCTCTCTCTCTCTCTTTCTCTCTCTCGTTCCTCTCTCTTTCTTTTCTCTCTCTTTCTTTTCTCTCTTGCTCTCTTTGTCTCTCTGTCCTTTCTCCTGCGCTCTCTCTCTTTTTTCTTTTCTCTCTCTCTCTTCGTTGTGTCTTGCTTTTTTTCGCTCTCTCTCGTGCACACGGTCTCTCTCTCTCTCTTTCTCTCGCCCTGCTCTCATCCGCGTGTGCTCGCTCCTCTTTTTCTCTCTCTCTCTCTCTCAAATCCTCGTTCGCTCTCATTCTCTTTCGCTCTCTTATGTCTCACTTGCTCTCTCTCTCTCTCTCTCTCTCTCTCTCTCTCTCTCTCTCTCTCTCTCTCGTTCTCACTCTCTCTCAGTGTCTTTCTTTTGTTTCGTTCTCACTCCCCCACTCTTGCTCACTGGTAGTAGTTCCTAAGTGCTTTCCCTTTGCCTTCACCTGTCTTTTTCTCCACTAAAGTCTTCGGCTGCCTAGCTGTTCCGGTCATCTATCTGGGCGGCGGTTAATGAGCATTACTCTCCTGCGTCGGAAAGGTTTCTTGTTGACAGCTCTCGCCTTTCACTATCTCCATGGTGCTCTTCAGCCCTTGGGAAAGTACAACAGATCTTTTGGCAAAGAAAGTAGAGCTCAAGCGAGGCGTATAACCTTAAGGAGAAAGTTTGGCTTCGCGAGTTGATGCTTTCAAGAGTGTGTTTACTCACTGCGGGCCAGCAAAGGGAAGCAAGAGGACTCTGAATTATCGAGCTTGCGAGAAGAAAATCATCGGAGTAACTTCGGGGGTCTGCAGAATATCTCTATCTCTCGCTGTATGTGCGGTCAAAGGAGGAGCACGGAATAAAGCCTTTCTTAGTGTACTTTATTTGATTACCGCTTTGGCTTGCCAATGGACGATACGCTTCTGGTTGTGCTTCTTGCCGTGCTCTTGGAGGTCCCTGGCCGCGCTGATGCAGGAGAGAGAGCCTTTCGGCTTGTTTCCTTCTCTGCACGAGAGGATTTAGGGAAATTGGCGAAGGGTCTATCTGCTTCAACGGCCCCAGAAAGCTTGTCACTCTTCTCTTGTTTGATAAGCTCCTCCTCAATAGTTGCAAGCTAAACGACTCGGCCAATTAGCACCTTGAGCAAGATATCACTGAATCTTAGCGGCTGTACCTGGTCCTCAATGAGCTTCTTCTTGACCTGGAGTTCTCTTATGCTGGAGGTCGTGGACACTGTAGAGCCAATTGCAAGATGCCAGGGATATTGGCTGTCAGATTAAACACTTGGACTGGGAAAAGATAGATCTCAGGGCTAGTAAGCCTGTGCAATCCGCCTTGAGCTCTTCAGAGAAAGGATAGAGGAAGATGGACAGAGAGAGAAGGCCACCACCAAAGTACAATCGTTACCAAAGGTCGTCCCTGTCCGGTGTGTGGAGGTAGAGCTATGAGAGCGCACAGAGCGATTGTCATCATCCTTGGAATCATTCTTCTGAGATGACTTTGACCGCTGCGAGGTATGTGACCGCCGAGAAGAGGCTACAGAGCAGGCTTCTGGGTCACGGGCTCGACTTCCAGACGTCATCTAGGTTTAGTACCAAGAGTAAGCAGGTGGCGTGCCGCCCAACTATATGTAGCGTTTACATACCGGTCGCCCGGTAAGCTTAGACTCAGCCAAGGGATTTGCGTCATTTCTTGGCGTTTGTTCCTATCCAAATGGAAGAGAACGTGTTAGGAGTCGGGGAGGAGCAATCCTAAGTAATCAGACTGCTCACTTACTGCCAGGATCGGATTTCTGGCTTTCGGTCCAGGGCCACGACTCTCGAAGCTATCTCTTGAGCTGTAAAGCGGAGAAGGTTATCCCTTTAGAGCTGCGCAAAAGCTTAAATAAAGGGTGCCATTTTGCTTACCCTTCCTCCTTGGCATACATCTCTACCAAAAAGTTCTGCCTGACGTTGTTCGGCGGTTCGTGGCCGTCTTTGAAGTCCTTCTTAAGCATTCTCAGTCTTGGCGAGGCTAATTGCTTCCCTAGGCACCGTTTGTGTGCGACTAGGACTACCAAAGAGAACTGTCTGCACAATCACAGGTCAGGTAAAGGGTTACTCTTAGTGCTACCAATAACACTTAATCAGCTCCAAGAAGAGCTCCTGGCGTGTGTGACTTTGCAGAGATCTCTATATGCTGCTCACGCCATCGTTCTTTCTGTCTTCTAGCGTTTCCTCTCTTCTGAAGCTATTCTTTGTCGTCTTACCTTCTTCCCTCTTGTGCTTGCGTCTTTGATCAACCTAGGTGATTTGCTGCTTCTGAACGCGAAGGGCGAAGGCAGTCTGCTTTGCTGTTGATTGCTGCTGCTGCTGCTGGTGTGTTGCTTGCTGTTGTTAGTTATCGCTGCTGCTGTGGCTGATGGTTTCATCCTTTGCCCTTTCCTTTCACCCTCCACCATGTTGACCCATCATGCTGATTCCTGATTATTCTCTACTTTGCTGATTACTGAGCAAATATTTCAAAGATTCGTACTGGATTTTTATGCTGTGCAAGGTCGGAGAAAGATATGTGGACTGAAACCTATTGTGAAAGAAACGTGAAAGTTGCTATCCAAAATGCCCCATCCTTTGCCAAACTCGGTAGGCGGCATAACCTAATCATTAACCGATCTGGCTCTAGCTAGACTGTCATTCTATGTATAGTGTACCCTATCCTTCGCCGCCCCGGTGTTACTGTGCAGGAAATCCACCAACGACGGCAGTGAGCATCTTGGCCAAGATGACCCAATAAACGCTTCAATCAACCCTCTTCCCTTCATCCTCGCTTTCAAGCCTTTCTCTCTCACTCTGACTCGTCGTTTCCCCTCGGCTTTTTCTTGCTATCATACTATATTTGTATTGACGAAAGCCCCTTAGACTTTCGATCGTGCCCATCTCTTGCAAGACTCTGTCTCGATAAAATCGGTGACACGTCCTTGCCCTTCCTCCTCGAAGCGCTGCACCGTACAAAAGCATCTCCTTTCTTCTCTATCCTGCCTCCACCTTCAGGCTTTGTTGATGCTTCACGAGCCTTTCCAGGGCCATCCTCACTCGGCCCTCCACTCCTCATACAGCATCCCGTCGCTGCCAAAGCTTCAGACCTGCCGAAGCAGCGGGAACCTTATCTAACTGCTGGGAAGTTCTGTGTGTCCTCACCACTTCCCCGACCACGGGACTGGCATATCATTTTTCCCCGGCTGTGACACTAGTTGCTCTCTCTTGCGGAGCTGAGCGCTTAGTCGGTGGAGGATCGTGCCTAGCGTCTTGCGAAAACTAATGAACGAAGCAGGACTGGCTGGTGATCTTCATATAAAGTTTGTTTGTTTCTGGTCTGTGGTTCAGTGGCAAAGCTCGCTCCTAGGATGCATCCTTTGATCGTCGCAAAGAGCTCGAACTGACACCCTCACAATGGGGAACACTTTGAATACCTTCCGAAAGGGCTCATCGAGGACAAGTGATGAGCTAGTCAAGGTATGGTGGGCGTGGACGTTACGAAGTTATCTCTTCCTTGCTAACGTTCACAACTCCAGTATGGTATTCAAGAGAGGCAGGTCTCTGGTCTCTCTTCCACTAAATCGAGTTCATCAAGCCAGGGAAGCGGTAAGGCTCGCAGCAAATAAGAATCACTAGTCTTCACTCAATGTAACCTCTCCCCTTCGGTTCAACGTGAACCAGCTTGTTCTCATTGGCCCAAAATGTCCCTTTTCAGTTGCTACCTAACTTCTGATATGCCTTCCGTTAACACAATTCTATGCATAGGCTCCGGAGGAGGTAAACTGAGCCCTAGAGTAGAAGATAATGCCGGAATGACCGTGGGCTTCGGCGGCCACGTGAAAGGCGTGAAGCAAGACCAAGATCGTTTTGTCATTGTGCCAGAACTCCTTCCTGGCGTAATGGTGAACGCAGTATTCGATGGCCACGGCAATAGGGATGACGGCAGGGCCATTGCGGAAGGAGCGGCGTCTACTCTTCCTCATCTCATCAAGAAAAACCTTAAAGAGGTCATGATTTTGTTCTTTTTGGACATAATCCCACTCACTTTACATCCTCGGCAGTGCACAGTACAATCAATCACTGTGCTTCACTCTATTTCCCTCCCGACACTGCCACTCTTGAAAGGACCCCTTCAGGGACCAGCACTTCAGGCTTGCCAACCCATTCTCACCCTTTGCATATGCATGTCTCCAACATTTCTTCCTTCAAGCATATCGGCTCATTTCTTTCCCCTTGTCGCTCTTCACCTTGTTATATACCCTCTTTCAGGTCAAGGCTTTGCACTTTTCTGAGGACACAATCACTGATGCGGTGACGAAAGCGTTCGACACTTTCCAAAGCCAGCAGATCAAGCATTTCGACAAGAACGTTCTTCCATCAATCTTACAACTGAAGAGGAATATGGAGAAGGAGACAAATATCGATTTGCCTCTCATTCTGCCTCAGGTACAGTGTACCCCGAGACGTGGACGGCCTCCCTCCTTGTAATCTCGCTAGTCTCTGTCCTGTGACAATGTCCCCCCAAGTTGCCACTATATACTCACCTTCTCGCTCATTTCTGTCTGATCCCTGCATTGTCGCTACAGACGGGTGGCTGCACTGCTACCTTGATTGTCCTTCATCAGAACAAGCTCATTGCTTCCTGGGTAGGAGACTCCCGGGCTATTCTGGGACACTCTGATGGCGGAAGGCCCTCAGCTATCGCTTTGACTACGGATCACAACACAAAAAATGCTGAAGAGAGAGAAAGAGTAGAGAACGCTGGCGGCTCCATATGTGGAGAATATGTCTCGAGCTCAATGTAGGACAACAGAAGCCAATGCTCATATACCTCTTCTTGCACCGCTGTCCTCTCCCTCTTTCTTCCATGGCATCTGCCTTCCAAGGGTCATGAGAGCCCAAACTCTGCTACCTACATTGCTCTCGCGGTAGACCTTTGCCCACATGACATCTCTACTAGGGTGCTTTGTAGCTCTCGCCTACCTGATAGCCCTTTCCTCTTCTGGCTGATAACCTCTTCTGACTGACATGAGAACGCACAGGGCTGATGGGATGATCCAGACCCTACGCTCGCTAGGAGATGTTGCCTTTCACAAGCCGATTGAGAAGTATAGCGCTGGCGTATTGACGTGCCGGCCTGAACACACCGTGAGAACATTAGGTAAGTGCCACATCATAAGTGCCCTATAATGACCAATTCGACAAGTTACTAATGATGAGTATGTTGCATGGCTTGTAGACATCAATGATTTGTTTGTCGTAGCTGCTTCTGACGGCCTCTGGGGGATGATGTCGAATGATGAAGTTGTTCAATTTATTTATGGCAGGTACGCTCCACTTCTTCTCTGAGACAGCTCCTACTGCGAGAAGTATTCTGTGATAGCAGCCTAAGTGACTTCGTAGCCTCATTACACCTCACCGTTCTTAGACCACCGCCCCTATTGCAGTTCTCACCCACTTATAGCTTCAAGAGTTGACCGCTCATGCTCACGTTCTCAGGTTGATAGAGGAGCCATCCCTGCGTACTTGTGAAGATACACATGAAGTAGAAGCATCGCTTGCAAAAATCTCTCAGGATCTTGTTGAAGCGGCCTGCGCCAAGTCAGCGGAGAAGAGAACTGGGAGAGATGATGTGAGCGTTGTCCTTCTTCTCTTCTTAGAGTCATGGGTACATCACAAGCCGACGAGCACACGAACCGTGCTAGAAGACATGTAGGGCTTCATGTCATGAAGAGTCCTTGAATAGCTTCTAGGTCGATAGTTACTGCGGACATTTGGGTCACTCTGGAAGGTGCGCACGAAGTAGAGCTGTTCCGCTGTTTGCGTAAAACTAAGGTGACACGGGCCAACAAGATTCTGTTTGAAGGCGCAATTTGCGAATTGTCTTTGAGCTACCAAATGCGGATAGATCTCTGTAGCTTGGCGTTCTCAGCTGCCTTGGCATGATAGTCAGAAGGCAGAAACGCCTGTGCTTCCATGAGTTCGTCCAGCTGTCGCGGTGTCAAGTCCATTCTGTAAAATATTAATGAATTGCGGGACTGAGAACCATGTTGCCGCTGTTGGTCTACCCCGTAAGAAGGGAGCTCTTCCAAGCTCTCCGGACTCTCGGTCTTGATTTGCCTATTAAGCCTCACGCTTCGCCCAAACCCTCTCAAGGTCACAGCTTCAGTGTAAGGTTTGTCGGTCTCTCGAACCCCTACCCCTTCCTGCCAACCAGCTTACCTAGTGGTATTGTCCTCAGTCGACTTGGGTTCCTCACCGACCGTGACGCAGCCAGATTGAGGGTCATCAAAGTGCTCTGGGAGCTCAAGAGCATTAATTCCTCCAGCAGGTGGCTCCCCAACACGTTTTGGAGTCCAGTCAACTACTAATTGCCACGTCAAGCCTGGGAGATACATTCAAGGATAAATGTTAGGACGACGGTGACCAACCCTCTCCCACATTATCCAGAATTTCACTTTTTTAGAGCTGCTTCTGGGTTTTAGGCATTGACCCTGCAATGTATCTCTACTACTCCTCTATGTTTTGAGTCAGGAAAACGCTCAAGCATTACTTCGGTACCTTCAGCCACTTCCGGAGCTCTTTGGTCCTCCAATCCCACAGAGCGAAGGCCGTAGTCTTCAATGGTACGGAGGATTACGTCCAGCGCTTCTCCTTCGCCCTTCACACATCTTATTCTTACAACGTCGGCCACCCTCTGAAGAAGGTAACACAACCGCTCCGGTAGGGGATCTGAGGCTTTGCTGGTAGGCCACAGAGCATCCAAAAATGAGTCAGGTGCGGCGTAAGGCAGGTTGAGATTGAGAGAGGCTCCAGCTTAGGATAAAACGGGCATGAAAGAGGTGTGCAGTTGATATAAGCGAAACCTTTCATTTGCTCTTGAACCAACATATGCGCTTAAGAAGCCCTGCAATAGCCGCAGCTGGTTCACTATAGTCGCTTGGAAGCCCTCCCTATCTGCGCTGCCACCGTTAGAGCCACAGAACCATTCCACAAGAGTTAGTTAGCATATGTCTGTCTTACCAGGCAGTCCTGTCCGCTCCGTAAGGTCTAACAAATACTGCAGTGAAGAGTCAATGAGCATCAGGAGAGGGGATCCTTTCTTGGAAGGTAGTCGACGAACAAAGTGGAGCCAGCAAGGGCTGAGCTCGCACCGCACTTCGTTCTTTATAACAACCCTTGGTCCTGAACAGTGAGGCACTTCAGAAAAGTAAAAGAAACAGAGCCAGAGTGGTCTAGATGAAAGGCTGAGCAATCCTACTATATATATCTGTCAGCTCTTCAACAAGAGTAAGCCTGAGGGGTAGCGAGGAAAGTGCGACGAGGCAACTTGAGCTCTCACCATCAGAGCAATCGAATCCTAGCGCTGAGCCGCGCACCAGAAGTGGTACAAGGACAGCTCGTGCAGTGTGGAAGGGAACTCTCCCTAGCTCCAGCTCCTTCCAAACACCATCCCAGCCACTTGGTTCAGCTGCGCTAGTCTTCTCTTCCCACGTCTTCAGAAGACCGAAAAGTCTATCTACTTCCAGACCAAGTAGTCTGTATTGATGATCCCAGTACTCTGACCTAAGCCAGCCCAGCAGATGCTCACAGCCTAAACGTAGAGTTGACAAAGAAGGTAGGTGCTGATGTGTGGCTTGATGTCTAAGATCAACCAGCCAGAGAGGTATGCCAATCTAAGAATAGACAGTCGTCAGCTGAGAATGAGAAACAGACTGAAAAGAGTCGTAAATAAAGCAAAGCCAATACCTGGCTTGCCAGAGTGGAGATGGATGTTGCATGGCTTCGCTGAGCGGGATCGACAAGTCCATTTATCGTCCTCGTCAGAATCATCCCGTAGAGCAAGCGAAGCTCATGTTCTGAGCGATGAGCGCTACTGCAGATGTCATAGGCGTAAGGCGTGTCGCTAAGGAGAACTTCTGTGAGTTGGGCGGTTGCCTCGACTGCAAGAGGAAGGCGGCATCGGTTTCGCCACGCCGCCACTCGCTTCAAGGCCCACCTACGAGGCTCGAAAGGCTGGGCAAAGATGGCTCTGTATACGTCTAACCATTCCGCCCAGTCTATCCATGGAGCTAGTGCTCCCCCTGCCTGAGCACCTGCCATCACCTCTTCCCTTCACATCCCCACTGGTGTAGAGCTCTTAGACTGGCTGCCAAGAGTTTCCTGGCGCTGCCCGATGAAGCTTGCGCCGCTTTTTGAAGCTTCAAAAACGCCTGTTGGTGCATTCTGAAGCTTTACCCACAACCTCCATTCATTGCCCCTTTGTCTTATCGGCTATCTAGCCGGTACTGGCTAATAAGAATCATCGTTAACCCTGAACCCTGAACCCCAGTGAACCATAAGCAGGAGCGCCAGCGAGCCTGCTTTGGTTAGCTATTCGACTATGTCGGCATGTCCCTCAACCTCTGACAAGTCTCTAGTCTGTCAGGAGCTCTGATATATGAGTACACCAGGGAAGGCTTTGCAGGGGTGATATGCAGTAGATGGTGGCAGTATAGTTGACCCGACCGACGGGTCGCTCGCTAGTGACAGGAAGCTGATGCTGTTCACTTCATGTCTGACGATGCATTCTCTGGGTTGTCGTATTATAAGCATAAGCTTACGGCAGCGCTAGACTGCATCGTAAAGATAATCTAGTCCAGAGCAAAGGAAGTTTGAAGTACGTCTATCCACTGGAATCTGCTAGGACATCATCGAAGCCACACTTGAACCAGGAAAACCACCGTGAACGCTACGCTAACTCTTAGCGCCAGACTCCGGGGCCAATTAGAGTCACAACTGCGAGAGAGGGTGATCACGAACGGAAGAGAGGTTAACGCAAAGAGATAAACATGTTTCTGTGACAGGTAAACAGCTTGTGGTTGGAAGGGAGAGAGAGCTGCTGGCAACGCCATAAAGGCGAGCGTAACTAGAAGAGACTTCCACACAGTTATGAAGGAAGAGTGCTGTACAAGCGTCGATTCGCCTTGACAAAGCAGAAAGATAAGCAATCTTACTAAGGATCCAAAGAGAAAATCCTGTCTCCTGCCTCTGTTCCTTCAACGGCTGAGCTCCCTTCCGGACAGAGAAAGATATATACCACTACAATGCTAGAAAGTTGAGAACATCACTAACGATCGTAAGCCACTGACGCCGATCTGAAGCTACGAAGCAAAGTTGAGAACATCAAGGAGGGCACGTCTCTTCATGTGCTCTTACCGCGCGAGCGACATGTTGCAGCGGAGCTAACCAAGAACCTCAGAGAGGAAACTAAAGAAAGAGTGGAGGGTATGCCATTCATGAGTACCTTAAGAACCATAGGGGGGAGAGCACCCTCAAGAAGGTTATGATTGCGGGATGCAATCTCCGCTTTCTGCCTTTCTGGACCGTCAGTTGTAGGTTGTTAGATAACTCTTCCAGGGTCGCGGCCTCACTGAACGGATGTCAAGGTTAGACACAGTGATACAGAGACTGTCCAATACAGGAATCGAGTGGGTGGAGTGGAAAGGATTGTCGCAGGAGGATTCGAGAGAAGCCATAAGAGGGCATGAGGAGCTAAGAGTGACAAACTCGTGATCTAGTTTTACCTGTTATCCACCACGACATCTGCTACTTTGCTGAGATCCCAGTAGTAAAGATTGTTGAAGACGTCTCGGGGCGAGAAAATCAAGAAAGAGTTCGCGCTGAGGAAGGAGTAGCCTTCGAGAGCATCGCCGGATGTATGCATATGCAGGAACGACTGCCGTAAGAGACAGAGAAGAACTATACATGGATGATACCATCTTACCTGTCTTCAGATGCTTTTTCTGCTTAGCTTTTGCCTTGATCCGACGGTAGTGCACGACGTGGACATTCTCCTGATTTTGAGCGAACTGGACAGAAAGGGGCAGGAGCGATAAGATTCACGTATTGAGACAGACATGCTGCTGCTCTATCTTATCGAGCCAGGAATGCACCTGATCCTCCAACACCTCTACAAAAACGAACTTAGGGAACATGCTCGCTCTGCTTAGCAGGTTTGCGCAGCACAGTCCGTTCGAGACCCAACGAGCGCAATTACCAGTAGGTTTACTAGGGTTTAATATGGATACGGGAAAACCACAGCAGTGAGGGAGAAAGAGACAGAGTAGGCATCAGAAATGGTCAATTGGTCAGCATCAAGGGTCGGGCACCTCGCTCCGCTAACTTTGGAAGGGGCCAAGGATAGCGGGGACACATGTGGGAACTCTTTCACAACAGGTAAGGAGCGCAGGCAGAACAGTACGATGGATAGAACTATGAATGCTAGGAAGAAGAGACGGGCAAGCGCGTCGCATTTGAAACTCCAGACCCAAAACTGCTGGAAGTAAGGATAATCCATGCCACAGAAGGTATGCGGAGCTGAAATGGAACTGCCCAACCTGCGGAGCCTGAAGAACGAACGAAGAGCATTGTGCCAGAATCCTCCGGTGATGCTAAAGCTCACGCCCTTTCCATCCGCGCGGAATCTATTTGCCACAGACAAAAAGTGATAGTGTAATGCCCAAAGAGAGGATGAGTTCAACTCCTCTATCCGAATGCCTACGATGTCGCGAGAGAATATTCCACCCTATAGCGAGACGAGCAATAGAGTTGATGGGGAGAGCGATGAGGATATTAGTCAATTGTTGGAAGAAGGAACTGTAACGAGACGGAATACAGAAAAGGCAGTCATCGACCTCGAAGGAGTCGCAAACGCGTCGCGAGATGGTGGGTAGTTGAGGCACGCCATGTAAAGAAGCATAAAGACAGGTAGCTGCGTCAGAGGAGAGAATTCGATAGGATGCCGTGCAAGAGACAGCCTAGGACAAGCAGCACAGACGTGGCTTCTCGGTAATTTGGTTTCTCTCATTTTGACTCTACTCCTCACACGATTAAGTGGTAAAGCTTACCTTTCCTTTGATCCCGAGGATGTAGTCGGCTGGATCATCATAGAACTCGATCAGCTCCTGACCATCAGAAGGCCTGCATATATTCACTAGCTTCTGATCGCCATTTGGCGTGGTGTATCTATATCCAGCGCAGCAAGAAGTGTTAGGAGCTTCTTGCTCAGCTTATTGAAGGTACCAAGTTAGGTGAGAGCAGCTCAATAGCGAGGGAGCAGACAGACTCAAAGGTTTCTCGCACTCGAAAAAGAGGGATGAGCCGTAATGACACGGGGTGGGACGGAAAACAACTCAAAAGTGAATAGGTGAGCTCACAGAACCTAGACGTAAATGGATTACGAGTCAGGTATACCTAATGGCGGAGTGGCCCCAGCGACCCAGATGGCTAAGGTTGCATATATTCCTCGTTACGATGACCTCAACCATCAAGTACTGCGTGCACGAGGAGGGAGACCAGGCATAAGCGACACACATCTTAGAGACAGAGTGAGCGTAGCATTTTAAAAGGAACCAGATCATAAGAAGAGCAGCAAACGGGAAGATAGGACGGTTAGTGTTGGTACCCAAAGAGGTTAAGGCGATCAGAGACGCTGAAGGCAGATGAAGCCTAGTCGTTATCTCAGCTTACCTCGACCGCTGGAGGTTTTGTCCTACCGAGGTATCTGTCTATATCACTCTAACCAAGAGCCGACCCACCATTGTAGAGGAAAGCAGAGTAAGGTTATGAGAACGTGACTGGCCCAAGAGATAAGATAGGAGTACAGCATGCGGATGGCAGTGAATAATCGGGTGAATAGCAAAAGTGAGGAGGCTGTAAATGAAGAGAACGACAGGCATGGACGCTCCCCAAACAGGTGTATTCACAGGAGAAGACACTCGAGCAAGGGCAGAAGAGTAGAAGACGAACAGAAAGAGAGGAGGGAAGAGACAGCGAGAGAGCGGGAAGGAGGATGCTAACCAAGGAGAATGATTCTTGTTGCTGCGGACTAGCAAGCCTGCCGCTTCTGTACTTTACTGCTCCAGTCGCTGGTCCAACGATAGGGATGGAGAACTGGCGACGAAATGCAGGGCGACTGCTGGTTGTTGGTTCCTTGCCAGAAGAGAGTGGCGGCTCGTGGAAGGAGTGGAGATACTGCAATAACCAAGATAGAGTAGGTAAGATTCAGGACGAAGGACACTGGGTGACAGCGAGCAAGAGGGAAGTTGAATAGAAGAAAGAATACGTACAACAAGAATTTAGAGGAAAACATCGTAAGGAGACAGTTGAAGAGGTCAATGCCATTTGCTAGAAGGAGGATAGACCTTGGAATAAGGAGAAGGAGCTTAGTCCTTCTGCAAAAGACTGCTAACAAAGACGAGTTACACCCTAACCTCAAAGCTTGCCTGGTCTGGAGAAGTGTTTCCGGTCTCGCTGCAACCGCAGTCCATAGCACAGAGCGGGAACACAAAGAGAGATGAATCAATGTAAGAGATCACTAGACTTAGCCAGGTATAAGAAATTCACCCAGGCTGTTGAAAGCGAGCCCAGAGCAATTGAGAAGCAAGAAAGACCAAGCTAGATCCAAGAAAAGTGTTGAAGCAAGCTTGGCAAGAATTGTATAGAGCTTGGAAGTGAAGGCCGGCGAACAACCAAGTGGCTGCCAAATTCAGAGAGCTGTTTAGGGATGACAGAAGGCACGCTGAAAGAAAGCACGCTAAAATGCGAGGCAACAGACGCAATGGCAGGAGAAAGGACGCGGAAAGTCCATCCACACTTACGGATCTCCGTCAGCCTCTTCCTTCTCCCCTTTCCTCAGCTTTCTCGAGAACCCGTAGCCTCTATATCGCGCCTCTATATCATCCTCACTCATGAGATCCGTGAGTGATCTCTCACGGACTGGCACTGTGCCATCGGCTGTCCCTCGGGGACTGAAGTCTTGTCTGCCAACCTCTCGATGCCTTTGATAGGCTTCCTCTTCGTTGTCTCCTTCATCTCTGGACTCAATTGCAGCAAGCGATACTTCTTTCATTCCACCGAGAGCCATCCCGTCTTCCTTGGCGGCACTATTATATCCTTATCATACTTATCTCATTTCTCGACATTCACTCGGCTGCTCGCTCTACGGTGCTCCCAAACTGTTAGTATCTCTGCACTAAGGGTCTCAGTCTCGCCTTCGAGAAAGGGCAAACGGCAGAGTCAGTAGGACGTTGATCCTCGTCAGTGATGGTGATACGATCGCTGCATGATGGCACTGCTGAGCTGTCACTCATCTAGAACTACGGGAGCTACCCGCCTTCAGGAAAGCCATCGAAGATGCCTACGTAGTACTACCAGGGGAAGAACGATGTGCGAGAGACAGCAAAGAGAGCCAGAACGGACCAGAGGGACAAGGGAAGAAGCGAGGAGTGATGCACATCAGCAGCCAACAGCTGCACACAGGTCTGCTCTCTGTTGGTCTAATAATGTAACGCCTATCTAGTATCCTACCAAAAAGCCAATTATTTCAGGCAAAGCAGCAGGCTAAGCAGATAATGCGACAATATAAGGTTAGGCCCTAGCAAAGACTGGTTATATTAGTATCATGACTCTAGCATTATCGCCAGGTTTGTTAGACGGAGCCGGTAGAGGAATATATTTGAGAATAAGGAAGGCATCCTCAGCTGTCCAGCTTACTCGCATTCAAATGCATGATGGGCAGAGCTATGGGCAGGCAGGCGGCGGACAGAATGTCAGGAAGCTCCAATGGCTAGATGAGCCCATAGATGGACCATCAACATGGTGAACTTCTTCAGCAGGAGGCAAGAACAAGGATCCGAGCTACAAGGAGCAGCATAAAGAGTTTCTTTGGCTTGAGAGCCTTGAGTCGTATCCACGAGATGAGCGGCTCGGGTATCTAGCTTGCAAGTAGCTTTGATATCGGTTGAGGCCTTGTACGCTGGTCGAGTGGTAATTGTAAGTGGGCCGCTACTGCTGGTCGTCCCTAGCGGCGGAAGCCATCATCTATGTGCCACGCATGGTATTGTCGAGACGCTGAAGCGTCGTAGAGTTGATCAAGAGCTGAACCTTTTGCCAGCTTCGTGCTTAGACTATTTAGTCTAAGAGATACTGAAGGACAAGTTGGCCTTACAGAAGCAGGATACCCTACTGCCGTTGGTCCCAATGCCGATAGTAGAAGTTGGACATAGAGGTCTTCCTACTGCCTATCCCACTAGTCTCCTGCTCCCGACCCGTTGAGCGCCCTTCTCGGCTTGCTAGCTCTTGAAGTTGAAGGATTGGACTGCCTGCTAAAGCTGAACAGCAAAAGGCACACACACCAAGCAGATGCAGGTGGAGTTTGCATGTAGGTTGGGAGAACATAAGCATGAGCAAAAGACTAGGAAGGAGGGTGAAGAACCAGAACCACATTCATAACAAAAGGCCAAGTAGCTAAACGTGCGAACCCCAAACCAAGAGGAAGCAGCTTCTTACCGGGTTCCAGAGGAGGTTGTTGGCTATCCGCTAGCGAGACCAAGCGATCACCACTGTCAACAGGCAAAGTTCCGCAAAGGAGAGTCAAACCAAGAAGATCCGGTCGGGTGTTGGTTAGTTAGTTTTAACTCGTAAAATGGCACTAAGCACTTGAACCAAAGGGATTAAGAGGGGAAGGGATTAAGAGGGGAAGGAGTAGACAAGTAGGTCACCGCTAGGTGATGGAGAAGAACTTAAGACTACGACACAGTGATAGAACTTTGCTAACCTGGACGATGTGAAGAACGACGGAATGCGGCCAATGTTTTGCTTGTGTGATGGGCTTGATCCTGCACTGTCATTGCTGCCTTCCATGTCTTCAGCTTCCCTTGCCAGTTGTGTCCGTAACCTGAGGTGATTGGTTTAACGTTACGCCGATCAGACAATGAACTATGCTTACGAGAGAGATCATATACATGCATGGACCAAGAAGTCTCTAAGCCCCAGGATAAGAGATAAAGCGGAAGGAACCAGAGAATATTAAGATGACATATCAGTAAATAAATGGACGAAAACTGAAGAAAGTAATGGTAGGCTAGGAAGGCACCTCTGCACGCAGATGTCCATCGCTATCTCAACTTGCAGCAAAGTCTTCAGCCGTGGGACCATTGGCCAGGTATTCCTTTCTGATAGAGCGATAATATGCTCCAGCTCCTACGGGCACCAGTAGGCGTTACTTTGCGACCTTCTTTATACATTGAGGTTAAGATGGAGAGGGGAGAGGACCCACAGGTCCACGGAGAGACGACAACAGATAGGTGTGGAAAGATCCTCTCTTACGGAATGTGTAGCAACCCGTAGACAAAGATATAAAGGGAGTTCCTACCTGGGGGGTTGGATTCGAAAGAACTTTGTGCAGTATCAGTGCCAAAGACTCGCCATGTGTTGGGAAGATTGTAACATC
Organism: Hyphochytrium catenoides; assembly: GCA_900088475.1. Lineage (NCBI taxonomy): Eukaryota > Hyphochytriomycetes > Hyphochytriales > Hyphochytriaceae > Hyphochytrium > Hyphochytrium catenoides. The sequence continues at coordinate 57,433 of FLMG01002850.1, read as the reverse complement.
TCCCTCATACTTTACCGGATAATAGAGCATCAGAGTAACATAGGTATGTCCACTCAGCCTCTTCCGTTCGCTTACCTTTTGCGTTAAGAGGTTTACTATGGCTAGTCCTAGGGGCTTGAAGGTAGAGGTTCTGGTCCCAATTTCACTGAGGTTTTGAATATAGGACTTCACCTCCGCTCTTAGAAAGTTACTGAGGGCCATCAACATGTTCTTGCTACCCCCGCTTGAAACCAAGAACAATGCGTGGAAGTTGACCTGTGAGAGCATGAAAGCGGCATGACTACAATCAATGGGATAGCATGCAGCATGACCTCTGGAGACTCCAAAGAGTTGAGACTCTGGGTAGCGTGTCGATAGTGGAGAGGGCTGGAAGCAGGAGGGTGAAGAAGAAAGTACAATAGACTAAAGCCTGATATTGAGAAAGAAGTAAGAGCAACAAGGATAACAAGCTTGCGAAACACTTGAAAGGGATGGCAGATAGGCTACAGCTATAGATAGGGAAGCCTCCAACCCTAGGGGTGGTGCAGAGCGCGAGGAGAAAACATCCACGTACCTGGCTGACAATGAAGGTGTTCACGTTAAACAGCTCTCTCAGACGGTCTATAGGTAGATCCCATTCTACACTGCCATCACTCCACTTGCTAATTGCCGCGCCTCGATCGTCTTGCTGCCAATAGCGAATTTTCCCATACCTAAGCCAAGGACCAGGGGATGTGAGGCTACGAGGTAGCGACAACTTCTGCGGGGGCCCAACTGCGCCAGCGTCACTCTTGGCCCTTCTCTAACATCCCTCTGAGCTAACTTACTTGTCTTTCGCCAGCAGCTTGGCTGGACGGAAAACTCCGGGCACAGAAGATGAGGCGAGTGCCGCCGACCTGAGTAGAGTTAAAGGAGCTAAGGTGAGAGATCATTGAACAGGCACTGCAGACATGAGTAGGGTAATGTCGCTACTCAAGGAAAGGTTTCTGGAAATATATATCACCACCGCGACTTCGGAACTTCGGTGCAAAAGACAGAGGGTTTATCGTATGGGGCGGTACCATATCACGACATGTGGCGCAGTAAGATAGTTCAGGAGTCGGGGCACTCCCTTTTCAGATGTCGTCGCAACAGTAATGTTTATAATTCGCCCAGTGCGGTCGAACGCTTCTTGGAAGGTGTAATCTCCACCTACATTTCGACGAATGTTCTGGCCCAGATGGTCGCTACGACAGGAGAGATGAGCGATTGACCAACCCAAAGCGCACCGTAGCAGGATGATGAGAAGTTGTTAGAAGAAGTGAGGAAGGCTAAGAATGAGAGGCATACCCATCAAGACGTCATCTCTTCTCGCATAACAATTCTTTATAACGTTCTAGATCCGAAGTTTTATCACCTGTCCATTATTAACTTCTGTTTCTTCCAAAAGAAGTCTCTTAGCAAGGAGAGTAGCTGCTGCAGAGGTTGCGGGAGAAGCATCATGCCCTCGTTCCAAGTTGAGCGAAGATTCCCGGTTGAGTTGTGCCGCTTCATCGAGCTGCGCTCCGGTGCGAAGAAGTCAAGGTGAATCCCACCTATGAGGGAAGCCTCGTTAAGTTGGAACACTTTCTTCAGAGTTTGACATTATAGTGCGGCATCGCGTTTGAGTGGGTGCCATTAGCGGTGGAAGATCCCCCATCACAGAAGCAGAAGTAAACGACAAGTGATGGCCCGTACCTGGCTTAAACAACTCAACCAGCTCTTCGTCAGTCCTGTGTGCAACGACAGCCGCTATAATGGATCCCGCAGAGGAGCCAGAAATAATGCGCGGCAGAATGCGCTGCTCTAGTAGCGCCTGAATAGAGAACCAAGTCAAGGAAGAAAAGCAGAGATTTGTACTCCAATGGCGCCTACTTCGCCCGTAATCGATCGAGTAGAAAAGCCAATGACAGAGTCGCACTTGTGAAAGGCATCAAGAAGAGGCAAAGAAAGCATAGACGAAAGCCGGGCTAATGGGTTATTACAGTGCAGATGACGAACACGTACCTTAATGACGCCAAGATGGTAGAATCCTGCAGATGCTCCGCCTGAAAGAAGCAGCGCAGTCCTATTGATTTATGATGTTGAACATTGATATTTAGCAGCTGATGTAAAGGAGGGCAGAATACAGCCAAGAGGTCACAAGGCCAAGAGACTCAAAAGGAAAAGCATGGAGAAGCCACAGAAGGGGTCTCACAAAGAACATAGTGTCGAACTTAGCAACCACACAGCGCTTGTTCCCTGGTCCTCCCACTCTCACGAAATACGAACGTGCGAAGGATAAGTGGAGTGCCACATTGCCGTTGTCCAACACAATTCAAAGTTGCCCCAAGTTCCTTACCTTCCATACGCATGCCTGACTTCATTGAAGAATCCTAGCTTCTGCACAGTATTCACCCCAGCAGACTGGTCCATTAGTGAAGAGTCGCTGATAGCCGTCAGGCACTTGCATAGCAGCTCCTACAAAGATAAGCCATAGCAGTTGAGATTGAGTCCTCTCTCCGTTCATGTCGCTAGGTAAGTTGGCTCTTCGTCTGTCCCTGGTAAAGGCCTCTATGTGGACGGCTCTCGTTCTCCATGTTCTCCAAGGACCATAGTCTCCCTTGCCTCATCTGACCCGGAAATGCCCCACGTTTCCCAAACTTCCTTCGGCGTAACCTTTCCCTACCTGGTATTCGTGCACAATGTGCTTGGTCCCAAGAAGGGATCTTTCCCACAGCTTCTCTG
>FLMG01002850.1:27132-54661 GCA_900088475.1 Hyphochytrium catenoides | reverse complement strand
AGAGGGCAAACCGATCAACAGAGATAGGTTCGCCTCTCAAGTGCCTGGTATGAAGGTGTTGGGGGCTATATTTTACCTGAAGTGTATCAATCTTGACCCTAAGGGTTGACTCGTCATAAACGTCACTCTTGTCAATGGCTCTCCAGCTATCGCACTTGGTAAGCCGATCATACTTCGCCGCCTCCTATTGTGTTTGGCCCCCAACAAAGAGAGATGGAAGAGGTGAGCATCAACGTGAAAGATGATTCGTGTACAGCATGGGAGTTGAGGTGGGCAAGGTGTAAGAGATATAAAAAGATATATGATGAGGTCAAGGGAGCACATAGAATGGTCCAAGCGACCGTGCGGGACAAGAGCGCTAAATGTTGCAGCTGATCTCTTGCCTGTCTCCATTCTCTGTATGACTTGACTTTAGTCAAATTGCTTTGAATCTCCAGAATCTTACGTCCCTTCGTAGTTAAGGAGCGAATGCCTTGAAGAGGAATCTGAAGAGAAAAGAGACATAGCAGCCAGATTTCAGGACATTAGTACTAATTAGCGTGACGTCTCTGAACCGTGAGCGCCCGTTGTCCTTCCTTCCAATAGCTCTATCGGCTTCCCTACAACCCCAATAATACAATGCGAATTGGCCCAACGTGTTTTGCAACCTGTTGAGCCTTAACGTGACTTTGTCCTGGATCCCGTTGTGCCTTACCCCTGTGTATATTCTTCTCTCGCCATCCTTGCTCTGCCATAGGCGACCTCAACATTTACTTTTGCTCTCCATCGGGTCCTCCTTCTACACTCATTAATCCCCACAATAGCGGGTGTTCTTACCGATGAGGCCCATGTGCCTAATAAATAGAAGCAACGGAAGACAATGGCTACAAGGAGCTGCCTCAACACAGTTTTGGGAGCAAATGATTTCCACGTCAAAGTGCCCAGAGCTGTGGCTAAGCGTAGGGTGAGAGACGCGAGCACCACAGAGTAGCCAAGCTGCCGCTGCTGGCGGAGTTGCTCCACCCAACCACTGCCGTCAGGGAAGGAGGATCGGACGACGGTTAGGAGAATCAGTGTAAACTTGTGGGGTGTACAAGGAACGAAGGTACGATGGACATTGCTCCTGGCCAGAGTGTGACCGTTGCTGCGCACGACCCTCTTGTGAAAAAGAGAACCAAGAAAGACCCACGAAGCGGATCAACAGGAAAACAAAGGACCAATGATTAACAAAAGAGTTATTGATGGTGGGAACGGCAAAAATGGCTTGTGGCCGGTTCAAAGACTAGGTCTCACATGTCTCTAAGGGACACTCCAAACTTCGCATGCTGCAATCCCGTCAACCATAGCAAGAAGCGCCATACTTGCGGTACCCGATGCAGCAGAAAGAGCTCAGTAGTCGAGTGCCATCTTGCCAAGTACTGCAGCCACGGTGTCATTAGCAGGCCAGAGGTGTTGACAAGTTGGTACTGTGCTTTCCCCATGGCTGAGAAAGAGGGACACACTCTCTCTTCTCTTCTTCTCCTCCTTTCTTTCCTTTACGGATACTCTATCCCTTGCCAGTCATCCTCCTCTTGCCCTGGCCCCGCCTGTTTCCAGCTGTTCCTGTTCGCACAGATTGCGTCTGGTGTCTAGCGACAAGCGAGCAAAGGAAGCCTTGGAGAGATGAGAGCGAGGAGAGTGCAATGAAAGGGAGCAAAGCAAAGTCAAGACAAAGAAACTTCTGGCGAGAGGAGAAGACTTATGATTGTAGACAAAAGAGCTTGGCAGCTCCTTGCAGATGACGGAACATCAAGGAGCAGATGTCCAGAGAGGTTCAAGCAGACAGTAGCTATGAAGGAGGAACAATAATGCTGACTTTGTCCTCCCTCTCTTGCAGTGAGAGGAGAGGACTCACTTCTCTCTCTGATGCGATGATGCCGAGAACATCAAGCAAACCTTCACCCAGGTCCATCCATGGGTCAGCTTACATTACCTGGTTGACCCATGGGTTTCTGTCTCTTCTGATGTTGGTACGAACATCACCAAGCATGGAGCTCTGGGAGGAGGGAAACAACAGCACCTGGAAGATTGACTACCTGCAGCGACACTCCGGAGTCCATCAACAGCTGAGGAGTGCAGTCTTGGTTGTTGATGCAGTCTTGGTTGTTGAAGGATAGTGAAGAGGACGACAGGGCCCTGTTTCCAGAGCTCAGCCTCTCTGGAAGAGAGACGAAATACTAGGATGAGATAGCGTATAGAGGGAACGACGAAGTCAGTTAAGAGACTACTTGCACAGACTCTCAGACGAGGAGAGCTCACGACGTAGAAGAGCAGCGGTAAGTAATCCTGTAGGAAGTGGAGATCTTGGCTGGCTCCGCCAGTTAGTGGGAGGATGTTGACAACCATTCTAGCACGCAAAACCGGCTAGAGACACAGTTACCTGCGACCCACTGGACCGGAGTTCTATGGTCGTTTTACGCCATCCCATGAGATCAACGTTGCCGTGGCGGTGATGGTTCACTTGACATAGCTTGTCGCATCTATCGCTCGGTGGAGGTTCCCGGGAGGGCTTGGACTCTTTCTTCGAGGTTATGGTGGCCCATAAGCTGCTAGTAACTATAGAAATGCACTAAGATATGTTGGACTACGGCTGTTGGGCAGCACAAGTCCCGATATGAAGTGAGGGAGAAAGAGACTAGGTTGAAGAGAGCTAAGAGGGAAACCTCTTCAGTTGGGCGCAAACCCTCGCCTTAAGGAGTCTGCCCTATTCTGTATCCTCTGTGTCATTGGGTTTTGAAACACGTAGATCCACCTCGGTAAGGCTAATCTTCATGGTGGTCATTCTGGCTCTGAAGCAGATGGCAGGCTGCAATGCAGCGTTTCGAAGGCAAAAGCTGACCCCTCTGCCAGTACGCTTCCTATGGTATGCAAGAGGAGCTATTATGGACAATAAGGAGTGCGCGTTATTAGATATCATTAGAGGTATTGGGTAGTAGTCCTCTCCTGCACTTGATAAAGGTCTCTACGGGCATCGCCCGACCACAATAATAGCTCTCGTCACTGGCTTGCGATGCTTCTTTTCAATAGAACAACCTATAGATTGTAACGAGGGATAGAGTAATGAGCAAACGTAAAGAGAGCCACCTTGGGAAAGAAGCTTCACAAACAGATGTGAGCAGTCCGGGCCGTAGATACTGATCTTCATAGTCCTGTGCACTCTCAAAGTCCGCGCAGATGAAGTTATATCCAAAGAGAAGCCCCATCCAGTATAGAGCATCCAACACCGAAAGAAGCCTTTTGAGTGCTTTTGAGAGTCTTCTACCCTTTTTTCTCGTCATGGTACAAACAAGGTTCGTTCCCAGCTCCTCCGGAGTGTGGCCTTCATCATTGTCTACGATCACGTCAGCAAAATTTCTAAGATCCCAGTAGAACAACAATCTCCAGATGGCTGACGGAAGGAGGAAGATAGCCATGGGATTATGAAAGGAGAACCCGGTTTTCAGCCAGCTCTTTTCTTTCTTGGTGGCGTGGATGCGGTTATAATAAACTACGTGGACGTTGTCTGGATCCTTTTCCACGGCAAGCTCAAGCATTTCTATTAAGATCTTTTTGGGGAAGAGGGACGATCGCTCCACCAGCTTTGTCTGCTCTAGTGCTCTCGAGGTCCTACATGCACAAGCAGTCGTCAATAACGTTTGATCACCATTTATAATGACTAGTGGAAAAGGTCAGATCGCAACGGAAGGAAAGATGCCCGGTGATGAGCAGAGATGAGGGATGCGAAGTGAGACAGAGGAAGCACTTCAGGGCCATGGTGGCCATTATTCTTGAATCTCCACTTCAAACATACCATCGAGCACAGTTTCCTGTAGGCTTTCTCCTCAAAATAAATAACTCTCTAAGGATCGTCATTCCCACGCCGCCAGTCAATTCGAAGCGGATGTCCGTCGGATCCGCCTTAAACCGGGCAATGCAGGACTCGAAGAAGTAGTGCAAGGCCCACAAGGAGTCTTCCGCAACGTTTTCTATCCGGACCCCGACCATATCCCTGGAAAAGATGCCTCCTTTCCCTCCTTTCCCTAGAATGTAATCCCCCGGCTGATCGTACACTTCCATCAACTTGTTCGTCTCCTCCGGCCTGGTGATGTTCACAACTCTTTGTCGCCCATCAGGCAGCGTATAGCGCACCGCCGAGTGGCCCCAACGACCAAAGTGACTGAAGTGGCATGGGATCCTGGTGTTGACCAGCACCTCTACAAAGATATACTCTACAGACGGCGGCTTGGAGAGGCTGAGAGCCTTATCTACATGGTCGAGCGTAAAGTTTGGCGCAGGAGGAAGAAGCACGGGAACCTGGGCAGCGGCTGAAGTGGAGGTAGCGAGATCATCGTGTTCCTGGGCTGTGTGTGGCCTATCAATGATAGGCGTGATTCGAAGGATGCTCTTCTTGACCATGGTCAGAGTCTCTCCCTCCTAGGTCTCAACTATAGCAAGTTAAGAGGCCGCCCATGACTTTATAAGCCTGTCTGTCTACCGCCTTCTACTGTCTTGGTAGATAACGTTATTCATGGGTTGGAAGAGTATGGCAACTCAGGACTGACAGCGGAGAGCCGTTCTGGAGACATCATCAAGCTGTTTTGAGAAGCTGAGATCAAGACCTTGACGCCTTGCGATGGTTAAGCTTCGCTCCTTTAAGCTCCGTTCCAGTCGCACCTTACCTGGTTATAGGCGGGGCAATGGTCCTCCTGGACTGGAAGGGCGGACCTTCCCCTTATGTGATGGCTCTGAGTAGTCTGCGATCAACTGATGTTGTGTCGCTTTTTACCTCCTCCCTTTCCCGTCTTTCTTGGCTGTCCTCCCTTTGATGTTGTCCCGTCTCCGCTTCGTCCCTCCTCCTCCTGCCTGCTACAGCCGCCCTCTTATCTATCCGTGCTTCTATCTTAGGGTGCGTGCGGCTGTCGCACATATTGGGTGCACGATCACTGGGGTTACGAGGATTAGAGGTCGGGCGCCACAGAGACCATCAGAAGCTGGTGCATCTGGGGCCGTTACAAGGCCATCAACCCATCATCAGATGATCCTAAATTTACAGCCTTAAAGTGTAAGGTAACGGTTTCAAGGTGACGCTAAACATCCGTGTTAGACAAAATTAGCGCTTTGAGTAAAATTGTACGTTCTCAGCCTTCTTCCTCTTTCCTACACGCTAGTGCTTCAGATATTCTTGGTACCCAATATTCTCCAGCCGATCAGCCTTATGCAGCACCTCCTCCTCCTGCCCTTCCATAAAGTTGACCATCTTCTGCTCTAGAGACTTAGAGGACATGCCAAGCATGCGCACAGCCAATAAGCCGGCGTTCGTAGCGTTACCGATAGCCACGGTGGCCACAGGGACACCTCTCGGCATCTGTACGATAGAAAGTAACGAATCTTGGCCATTGAGGGTGGAAGTCTTGACAGGCACGCCGATGACGGGCAGCGGGGTTAAGGCAGCAACCATTCCAGGCAAGTGTGCAGCTCCTCCTGCGCCTGCTATTATAACTCGGATGCCGCGAGCTGCAGCATTTTGCGCATAGTCAAACATCCTCTTCGGCGTCCTATGTGCTGACACCACAGTGAGCTCATATGGGACCTTACAAAAGAGAAGTTGGTTATTCTGTTAGTCCACCGACGGCATGATTCATTTCCTGGATCGGGTGGCCACACCTGAAATTTGTCCAGCACCTCAGCAGCATCCTTCATGGTGGGTAAGTCCGAGTCGCTGCCCATGATTATTCCTACTTGTGCGGTCTTGCGGACGGTTAGTGTATACGGGATGCCCAAGTTCTGACATCGCACAGCCAGCTCTGAGCGAGAAGAACCTGTGACAGTCAAATGTGCCATCTTCCTTCCTGCGCGAAGCTTCAGGAAAAGGGGTCAGCCATGTGGCACTTTTCGAAACGACTCTGAATATCACATACCTGCTTCTTTCCATACCAGTGAATACTGGCGCCGTCCACATTCATCGCCGCGTGCATGGGTTTGTAGGTGACTTCAGGGTTTGCAGTGGGGTCTCCAAGAATATTATACATCAGTGCGGCGCCCACTTTCAGGTCGCAACTGCCTAGAGGCAGCCCTAGAATAGCTCTGATGTGGTTCTCGAACTGATCAGTTTCACAGGCTTCAATAGTATAATGACCGGTGTTATGCGGTCGCGGGGCAATCTCGTTGACAAGGACTTCACCATTCTAGATAAGGAACAGAGAGCTCTATTAGCGATGGATAAAATGCGAAGCAACACACGGAGGAACTACTATAAGTGAACAGTGATGAGTTGGATAGTGATATCTGGAAGAGCCTTGTGACGTAGCGTCGAGAGGGCAAGTACACTTAGACAAAGGGCAGCATGCGCTGAAACACTTTCACGAGAGGATCGTTACCTTGAGCAGGAAGAGCTCCACTCCGTAGATTCCTCGACCGTCAAGGACAGAGATGGCTTTCTCGGAGATCGCTTTTGCATGGAGGTACGAGGACGGAGGGATGTCTGCTGGTGCAATAACAATAGCACAAACGTGGTTCTCCTGCACAGATTCAACCACAGGATAGCTCCGAATACCGTCCGCGCCACGAACGACCATGACGGCTAGCTCTTTAGTGAAGTCTGCAAACTTCTCGACATAGCTGAGCACCGGAGGAGACGTAACGTTCAAAAGAGATAAGGGTCGAGGTAGAAAAGTAGGCTTTGTCAGCAATAGGTTCTCGGCGTTTTGAGTTAGCTGATGGTAACTTACAGCCGAGAACCGCCGAGCTCTTCCCAGGCTTTACTAATCTCATCCTCTGACTCCACCAGACGATTACCACGGCCATCATAAGCCATCAAGCGGGACTTCAGCACGAAAGGATAGCCTGTTGATAGGGTTAGCGCGAGCAAAAGAAATTGATTGTAAGTTTGAGCTGTACCGAAACGGTTTCCGGCCTCTCTGGCTTCGTCCACGGATTCTACCTCCATGAAGTCCGCAACAGCTACATCTTTGCTCCTCAAGTACTTCTTCTGCACGAGCTTATCCTGGATAAGCTGCACCGTGTGAGGAGATGGGTGAATCTGCACTCCTTCCTCCTCAAGATGGTGAAGTATCTCTGTGTTAACATGCTCAATATCCATCTGCATTGGACGTTATGTGAGGAAACGGTAGCAAAAGATTGAGGCGAATGGTAAGAAAGAATAGCGACATGGAAAGAGGAAGACGGAATGTAACAGTGGGTATGAAGAAAACTCAGATAGATAAAGGCAGGTGACAAGGAAGAAGATTTAGTTTGAAGTGCAGCTTACGGTGAGAACATCACTCTTTTCTGAGAGCTCGCGAATCAGAGCTTCATCTCTGAAGGATCCTTTAATTGCACTTCCTGTGATTTGACCGGCCGGTGAGTCGACGCCCTCAGGATCAAGAACCATCATCTGGATGCCCAATCGATGGGCGGCTTCACCCATCATGCGGGCGAGTTGGCCGCCACCAAGCACTCCCACTACTCTGCCATCCATGATCCAGATCTGCCTGTTCAAGTATAGTGCAAGCCAGGGAAGATACACTCTCTCAAATGGATCTACTATAAGATGCCTTCTGAAGATAGGCCTAGCTCAATGCGAGAAGACAGGAGATCTCTCGTCTATCGGTATTTGATGAACCTTCGCGCAGATCTTCACGGGTTGATGAAGCTTTTTGATCTCCTCCATCACCTCAAAACCTCAAGAAACTTGTTGCGAGCTGAATGGACTTGAGATTTGTGAAGAGCTTCGGATCTCTGGGAGGCATGGGTTTGGAGAGGTAAGTGCGTTTTGCTATATAACTCATAAGATAATAGAGTCTGTGTTTGCCTCAATGAAGTGAGTTTGCATGACCTGATCTGCATTTCTTCCAGGTTTAGTAAAGGATTTCATGGATCTAAAGGCCCGTATTCTGGACAAGAGAAGCTGCTCGTCAAACATTAACTTCTGATCTGCACCCAGCTGCTGCTTTGCAGAGACGACAGCAACTCTCTATCAAGGACGAAGACTCCATAGCTCCATTAGAACCATAGAGAAAACCGGAGTAGATGCCCAAGGCCACGCACGCCGACGTCCAAGTCCTATCGGCTACTCTGCTGAGGCTGGCTTGGCTAGGTCTATTGGGGCAAGATGATCCGCGCGAAGCTTTTGCCCGAGGTTCTCGGTTCCGTTGCCGGGGATGGTGTCAGTGTTAGCCTGTACGTCTATCTGCAACACATATTTTACCAGCTGTAACACGTGAACTAATCGGCTTCCTACTTAGATTAATGACGATGGAAGGGACCCTTCTGGGACGTTACGGACAAAGTCCTGCCAACGTAGACGACAAGGTAGTGGGAGCCATTGTATCTAATATGTGGGTGGAATTTGAGAAGAGCGGCGCTGAGGCTAGCGCCTCTAAGGATAAATTAAAAGTGATGCTTGCAGATTTTGAGGTATGTCGTGTCAAATTCAACCCAGAGGCTCCAGCTCCTTATTTGCTTCATAGGAGACGAAGCTCTGTGTTAGCAAGTGCGGAGGAAGCTATCTATTGTGCGCTTATGGCGATCAGACAGTTTGCTGGGGAAATCTCAAGAATAGAGTGCTTACACTGAACGAGTACTTAGAGAAACAGCTCAGAAACGTGCAGGTTTAAGGCTGATGCACTTCTCATGCTTCCACAATCGTTTGCTGTGAGAGCTGAAGCCATATCACTCGTTGATCTCAGTGAGATGTAGCAATGGGATTGACGGTTCCGCCATGTGTCGCAAATGCTGCTTCATCTATGCATTCAGCTTTATATTGTACAGAGAGTACTTAGGGCTTCCCTGCCAGAACTCTAAGGGAAATCTAATCAAACTCATCGCTTTTACGAGCAGTGGCTGCTCGTAGGTCAAAACCTACGGAGAAGTCTGTCTTGGGTCTATGAAATGATGGGCTAGGGGCAGACGGGGGTGGGAGAGGAAATCTAGATGGCACGTCTCTAAGGACTTTGGAAGGTGACGTCGAATGTAGAACGCCCTGATGGTCCTGTGACGGAAAGGTTAAGTAGACGATAGGTTATGTTAAGAGCTATGGGAGTAAAAAATAGGTCGCAGAGAGCCCCAGTTGCAAGACAGGGAGACCAGGGAGACGAAGAAACCTCACAACAAAACCAGGAGCTAAGAGGCTTGTATCAGGAGGAAAATGAGGTTGCTTCGTGAAGGGGGACTGTCTCAGCAAGTCTTACCTGGATAACAGCCTTTAGCTGCTGATCTCTTCGCCAAGAGTCCATGAGATACTTCTTCGTTTTAGCAGTCTGCTCAACTTGCTTCCTCCTCTGCTCCTCAATCTCCTCTTTAACTGCATTCAGAAGCTTCATATCTTCCAATATTTGCTCCTGTTTTTCCTGCGCTTGCCGCAAGTTCTTCTCCTCCATCTGCATCGAATAGCAGTAGCGACATAACATGATGATGCGGAAGCAGAAAAATTTGATGGATCAGAACAGCGAAGCCCAAACAACAGTGAACCAGGTGTTAGAATGGTGGTGAGCGAGCAAGAACGTCATAGAGAGATGGAACATCTCCAACTTAGTATCAATCGAGAATCCACATGAGCACAGTTACGAGCCGAAAGTCTTCCCGATCACAGCTGCAAGTGCAAGGGCTTTGCTACCTGTGTCTGTAGCGTCGAGAGTAGGTCCTGCTGGAGCTGCGTCCTATCATTTCGGAGCTGTTCTATCTCTTCCGTCACTTCACCGGTTCCCAAGCGGTCCTTTGACCTGGATACCATGAATTTCAGGCCTTCCAGCTTCGGAGGGTAGGCAGCGGGCTGCTGCTGCTTCCATTGCTGGAGTTCTTTTGCCTTGAGCTCCATGCGTCCTCGCTGTCGAGCAAAAGTCAGAGGAAATCGCTATTAGAATGGCGTGCGACTCTGGCGATGAATTTACTGAACCCAGTATCGCCCTCGCTTTTGGTCACTCTACTCGGTTTATCCCTCCTGGCCCTCAACAGATCTTTCCTCATTTTGTTAGATCAGAGTAGTAGTTTTCGCTCAAATGCATATCTTCGTTACCTACCATCTGTTCCTTAATGAACTCTTGGGTCCTTTTGACTTCCACCAGCCTCCTCTCTTTCTGGACCTGCAGCTCCTGCTCCACCCTCTGCCGCTGGAGCTCAATCTGATGGGCTTCAGATAGCTCAACTGCCTGCTGGCGAACCATATCCAAGGCGTAGCGCTGATGATTCTAACGTTAGCGTGTGATAGGACTCTACAGTCCTCCTACACTACCCACTCTTTATTCTCATCAACGTGCTTTCCTGTCAATATAGTATCTCACCGCCTACCTTATAGGCGTTGTCTAGCACATCATCGTCGTTGAATCTGATGTTCTGCTTAATGTACTCCTCTGCAGCACGAATTCGCCCGCTTTTCTCCACCCGACACAGCTCCTTGATCCCTTCTTCTGTGTGGGTTGCGGCGCTAGGAAATAGCCCTGGATCTTCCGTCTCGTCGTCAACATCTTCCAGCAGCACCTCTCTCTCATTTTCTGCTGCATGTAGGCGGCAATTAGCTTCAAGGGCCGCTTGACTCTCCGCCGAGACTAGGCTAGCTGACTCTGTAGTTGGGACGACGGATCCCTGAACCTTTATGTCTTCCTGAGACTGAGCTTCTGTATCCTCGCACAGGGGGCTCTTCTGTAGAGCCAGGAGTTAGATTGACACAATGAAATGAGTGAGAGAGCTTCCTAAATAGAGTGTTAGGCAAGGAACGCAATAATTCTTATTCTGCGAATTGAGAAGGGCAACCGGAGATGAGGGGCATTTGGCTCCGACCTTCGCAAAGTAGTTGGCGTTGAAGACCATTCGTAGTTTTCGCTCGTGAGATACCAACGTTCCCACCGAAAGTTCAATTGATACCTTCTGCCCATTGCCTACAAGCTATAAAGTGAAAGCGCTTAGCAAGTGCTAACTAACAAAACCCCGGTCGGGAGGACTTCTATAAGACCTTCGGGAGAGCACGTGAAGCACGTGAATAAGTCAGCGAAGAAAGGTCAAGCAGTATAAGAGAAACCCCACCCAATGGACAGAATGGCTCTGTAAAGATGAAACTATAAGCGGACGGTAAAGGGATTTGGGGGCTTGGAGCCAAGACAAAAGAGTTGGAGCCTACCTGCCCTATCTTATGCAGAAGTTCTCTTATGGCAGAGAACACCATATTCTTTGTCAGCATTTGTGAGTACCTATCGTCGGTGAAGTCGGTCAGCGCCTTGTAGAATAGCCCAGGGCTCCTCGAATCCACCGATATGTTCATCACTCTCGCGACTCGCTGTCTCATCCTCTATCATTCCATTTATAAGCCATTCCCAGTGGGTCTTGTTCTTACCTGATCGCGATTTTCGAATAGTTGACCTCTTCACAGTGAACTATCTCAGGTGCTTTGAGAGGCTTCTTGTAAATGATGTTGTTGGCCTTCGCAAACTGTTCAGCCAAAATGAAGATGGGTCTCTTTTTGACGGTCTCATCGGTCCCGGAGACCACCTCCCAGGTGATGGAGCCGAAGGTGCTGATACTCACACCCTTCGTCCAGCAGTTAAGGATTTTATCGAAGGAGAGAGAGGGGGAGAGGAAGGAACAACAAAAGAATAGCACAGTGAGAGAAAGCGCAGTCAGAACGAGTCACATGGAAAGTGAAAAGAAAACGAACGTGGGAGGCTAAGAGATCCTGAGCGACAGACGGAGAGTAAGCCCCGGCAGTTGGCGATGCGAAGATATCTCAGGAATCACAACAACAAGTGGAACAGTCGGTGTTTCAGGGAAGAGGGAATATCTAGCGGGATCGCAACATATTGTTGTCTTAGGGTAAAAGAGATGATAGCGGTAAGTTGATTCCTACCTTGCCCTTCTCAAACACTTCCTCAATCCAGCTGTTGAATGCCTTCCACGCATCTTGCAGCAATTCCTTCTTTTTCTCCTTGGGAAGATCGGCTTCCAGCTTCCCTGCCCTCTTTGAGGCACAGTCGTCAACGAGCTTGCTCAGTGTATACATCTTGCTGTAGAGTCAGACGCTGCTACATAGGCCGAACCCTGGCGCCATTGCTACGCTTGGGAGAGTAGATCTCCTCTGGCCCTCAGCACAGGCTAAACTCTGTGGCCAGTCAGGAAGTCGATTCACAACTTTGATGTTTCTTACCCATAACGTTATCTTGACATACTCTAGTCCAGCAAGACAACCCACTCGCGACCAACTGCCTCAGGTTGGATCACAGCTGTAGGCCTCTGAAGCTCAGCCGCATGCTGGCCACTTACAGACCATTAGGCGATGGCAAGTCCGAGTCCGAGGACCAAGATTCAGCGAAGGCAGGGAATCGGCAGAATAAAAGCACAATCGATCAGAAGAGGAAGTTGTTCACAATGTAACGCACACCAAGTTGATCATCAAACTGTGATTAATCAGTAAAGTTCATTATGTGAACATGCAAAATGGTCAACTTCCAAATCCACCATAATATATCAATAATATAGATAACATATTCTAGAATAGCCTACAATCAAACCCTGTGCAGCTCGACCAAGACTGGGGTGTGATAACTGATTTGAGTTCTCTCAGTTAAACCCCTAAGCCGCGTTTTATTCTTCATGTTAGTGCTCAGCCAGTTGAGCTACACGCTCCGACGAAGGGACATGCGAATAAGGGGATAGAATCTGATATATTTACTAATAGGAATGTAGACAAACGTTGGACAGCCCCACCCATTCATTCGAAGGGTCAGACCACTTCCTCATAGGCAGAAAGGCGACTACCAATTCGTCAACTTGTGCTCGTTCTGTGCAAAAACCCTTCAATTTCTTTGTCGCCTTTATTTACCCTTTAGAGTCTTGTTACCTGTGTTCTACTGCTTGGTCAGCCATCAACGGAAAGAAACCTGCAACCTGCTTTCTGATGATGATTGACAGCGGTGACGGAGACATGAAAGGGGAAGAATGTGGAGCAAGTCATCAGGCCAGGGAGCGAGGAGGCATCACTGCTTCCTGCGCTCAAGTCCTCGTAGTTGTTGAGTTGAGAAGCGAGGCAGGCGGAGGAGTAACAGCCACAGCTCCTGCTGGTACAGGTTCAAGCTGGAAGATCTTCCTCGCTCTCCTTGACTCGCGGCTCTCCATCCGTTCCATCAATCGTCCTTCTCCGATCACGATTGCTTGGAAGTAAAGCCAGCTTCTTTCTTAGAGGAGACAATGCGTGGTGATAAATTGGCGGCTGGACTGCCACTATTGTAGCTTGCCCGACCATCCCCAGACAATCCAGAAAGAGAAGAAGGAGCCTTCTGATTACTTGACTAAAAATGGCAGACACCTGATGCCTTGCCTATTGTCCCCGGGACTCTACTCGGACTAGTCATAGGTCGTTGTCACTGTCTAGGTTTTGATAACCTGTCCCTGACCCGGAACACAGTTGGGGTCATCTTCTCCGCTCTCAGTTTTGGAGGCGAGCGTCATGGAGCGAAGAGGTACTTGTATAATAGGCAGTACGATGGTTAACTTAAGAATAGGACAAGGGACAAGGAACCCTGGGAAGTAGAAGTAGAGAGCGAAGGGTTTGCATGCATGCGTTGGAGACAGAAAACGAGAGACAAAAAGATGGCTGGTTGTTAGAGGACCACCCAGGACTTGACAAGAGACTTTTCATTATTCCTCAGGAGGAGCTCATGGCTCTCAGTCGAAGTCGGAAACAGTGACAGAGACCGATGTAACCCTGGCGGAAACGAGGATCGTCCCTAGGAGAGGAGGTCGAGGAAAGAAGGTCGGCCTTTGGGACCAGTTGAAGCTTGCCTACGAAGGGCTAGTGAATACCGTTATCAGACCTTATAGGTGCGTGGTAGCAGCCGTACTATTGCCTCTCTGCATGCGTTGTACTGCGGTTCTTATCTCACTACGAACGTTCCTGTATACTGCTTCGCCTCATCAAGCCTTGTCTCCGCTTGCTTTCGCTCGCAGCGCACTCAAGCTGAGCAAAGATGAAAGTGCTTCTATCAGTGAAATCGTTGCTACTCTAATGTGCCACGTAGCTTCTTTTCCTTCTCTTTTGACTCTACGTTTTTCGTTAACCTCACAGTTCTCACTGATTTGGGACTCCGTTGAATGCAGACCAACTTATGAGCTAGAAGATCTTGGCCCAACCTCAGTGAAAATTGCGGGTGTTTTCGTGGAGCGCGAGGACATTACGCTGACCGGTTCCAGAGGGCTCAAGCTGGAGTGCAGCTGGTGGAAGCCGCAACTGTAGGAACACCTTTTACATCTTTCATCTATTCTCCATCCTTTCAAGGGCTCTCCTCAATAACTTTGCGAATGTTTGTCAGACAAGGGGTAGAGAAAAGTCCTTGCGTAGTCGTGCTTCACGGAAATAGCTCCTGCCGTCTCAGTGCAGCCGAAGTGCTATATTACTGCGTAGAGGCTGGCTTTTCTGTTTTCGCCATGGACTGTTGTGGCTCTGGAGTGTCAGAGGTAGGTTGCGCTTCTTGCCTCTCCACCAGTCTTCCTTCCCTTCATACCAAATCAATTGGTTGTCTTTTCTGGCTCTTCTTGTGTCGCGCGGTGCCCAACTCAAGAGAGGCTTTCTTACGACAAATGTTCTAGGGAGACTACGTGTCTCTCGGATGGTACGAGAGCCAAGATGCGGAGACGGCAATGGAATATATCTCTAAGGACAACTCTGTCAACAGGTAGAAATAGTATGTTCTGTATGGCCTCCTGACCAAAGCCGTCTGTGGATTCTTGGTCTTCCGTTCTTCATTATCTCCCTATCATGTTTCAGCGACCCCTTGTACCATGTTTGACGCCTTTGCTCTACCCCATGTCATGTATAGTATCTGTATCTATGGGCGTTCGATGGGCGCGGTAGCTGCATTGCTCTGTGCCTATAGGAATCCTAAAAAAGTAGCTGCCATTATCCTTGATTGTCCTTTCGCATCTCTTCCTCGCCTGGCACTGGATCTTGTGGACGGAGGAAAGCTTAACGTTCCGAAGGTAAGCAAGCGAGTGCATAGGAAAGAAGTGGGATGATCTGACCAAAATGAATAGACTCTCCGTAAAGTATCTTGCTTTCGAAACGTCCTCTAACTGGGCTTTGGTGTCTCTGTCGCTCGCTCGGTCGCTACTCGCTTGACAGTACGGTTGTCAGCGCTTCTAGTACTCCTTTAGATGGTACTTACTCTAACATAGCATCTACTTCTGTCCTGCAGTTCCTCGTGTCCACTGTTCTGCGAATGGTCAGCTCGACTGTTAAGAAACGGGCTGGTTTCGATATGTACAAACTCAAGCCTGTTGAGATCGTGCACAAGTATGAGCTGGTGCCTCTACGTTCGTCTCCCTTGCCTTCGATTCTCGCGGCTCTATGTCGTCTCTCATCTGTTTCTGATTCTCCTGGGTACTTGATAACCCTCATGGGCTTATCATTGTTTTCTATGCTTTTCTTATTTGTTTTGCTTTGTGAATCAAGCTGTGATGAGGCGTTTGTCTCTTGTTCTACAAGCGTACTTTTTTACCCAGCGCGGTATTCTCTGCCCATGCTGATGTGATGCGTTGGTTGCTAACGGACCTCTATCCATATCGTCCGTCGCAGGATGATTGTGCCCGCTCTCTTTGGTATCGCGGAGCAGGATGAACTTATTCCCCCATCTCACGGAGAAGAGCTATACAAGAGTTATAACGGCCCTAAACAGCTATGCCGCTTTGCCGGAGGACATAATAGTGCCCGGCCGGAAGAGTTCTATGAGACTGCAATATGCCATCTCTCATCGTTCACTGGGCACACTTACAAGGCTCCTCCGCCTACTCCCAGCTCTCCAAGGACAATTTGCAGAATGGACCCGCTGCCCGAAGGTAGAGCCTCCTTATGAGCACCCTAACCCTCTACTGTCCGGTTCGGATTAACTCATGGGCTATCACCTTTCACTTTATCTGTCTGTAGGACCCCCTTCTTGACGGTTCACCTATCAGTAATATGCCTGTCTCTCTTCGTCTGACGCCACCCGTAGCTTCTACTTCGGCTGTGTAGAATTGGCTCTCTTCTATTTAACAGCATGAGTGACGAACCCATCCTCTTTCTTATTCCTTACCCCCTTTTCTTTTATCTTTCTGCAAGGCTGGGGTCGAGAGGAGCTGCAAGCTGCAGCGATAAAGCAGCTGAACCGTTTGCTTGACAGAGCTCAGGTTGACCGTTCAATGTGTGTTGAGAAGTCAGACCTTATAGAGCTGATTCTTAGAGTACACTGGAGGGTCAGTAAGATGCAGGAGATTTAATGGCTGCAAGAAGAAGTACTTCGTAAACGTCATGTGAAGCCCTAAAAGTCTACGGTGGGATGGAGTATGACTATTAATTTATTGCCGGGAAGGTTTCGGCACAACGGGAAAGAAGCTCCTACCTACAGTAGGGAATGGCTGCTCAACAAGAGGGTTGGCCAACCAGAAGAAGTGCCCCGGCCATTTTCAGTACAGGGTCACTTATCTGAACCAGGTTTCTAACATATAATGCTGCGTATTCTCGCTGTTCTAATTATGTGGCCTAGAAGACCTCGAGAAGAAGAAATTAGGCACTCGAGCTCTTACTAGCGTCAACCTGTCAATTTGTTTGACTCAAGCTCCCATAAGCTTATCTATCAGGGACAATGCCGATGCTACTAGACTCGAGGTCCAATGAGCTTATCTAGTAGCTACCTGTACGCTTCTGATGCAACAGACATCGTAGTATCGCTGCGCCAGCTTGGAGATCTGGAAGGGACTTACGGGCCGCCTCAAGTGCTGTATGATCTTCCTCATTGGCACTGCAATGGCGTGCAAGCTAACTAAACATGAGCAGATCTTTGCCAACAGCATCGGCTTCTGATGACGTTACAGCTCTTTTCAGAACCGACGCTGTAATCTAGAGCTTTTGCAACTATTTTGGGTTGACATCAGGACAATGAAAGGATGTCCTTTGCTTTAGTGCGGGGAAGGGAGACAACCAAAGTACTTGTGCCATTGTTCTCGGGGATAAATGGTACTTTCGTACACTGAGTTCTTTCTCCTTTCAGAGTACAATATTTGACTTTCAGTTCACTGCAGAAATGACTCTTTGAGATCTCCAAAGAGCAATGAAGCTGTGGAAATCGAGAGCCATGACAATGGCGTTGTGGAAGCGGAGTGACTCCTGGCTGTGTCTTGGCTTAGCTTTATTATATACAGCTTATAAAGGTCAGGAACATGGGAAAGACGGAGAGTCAAGAGCAAAGTTTGGTCGATGAAAGCCATGTTTTGCACTTGCTACGGGTATTCCTAGGGGTTGCCCAGGGTACCCAGGACGAGACCCAAGGTGAGGATGAGGAATCCGCTGAAGAGCAGGCAGGAGCATGGACTCCTAGGATTCGTGCGGGATGTACGCTATGGGACCTTTGCGCCACAGAGTATCACTCGGCCTTCTTGCTGCAGAACTCGATCCTTGAAGTCCTGCTGCAAGTACTTTACTCGACAAAGAGGGAGCAAGAAGAGGAGAAGATTGAGCCAAGAGTCGGATATCGGGTCATAGAAGTGGTGATTGGCATCTTGGCTAACATTTCTGCCCACCCGAAGCTCGTAAAGGAGCACATTCTACAGAGCAACCAGCTCTGTCTCACCCTTTCCAGCATATATATAGAAACTGAACAAACGGCAATCCTCTCTGAGTCCTCAAGAGTGCTAACGGCTGTTGCAGCCGCCGCACACGGAGGTGAGTAATGGCGTGAGCATATTGCTCATGATGTTTAATTATCTATTCCTATCCGGTCAGTTTCTTATGCTGATGATAACTCTCAACAACCAGGCATGTGCGACTCAAAGCTAGGGCAGTAGGAAGGCTGCTGGCTTGTCTCTCCTTCGTTAACCAATTTTGCTTTCTCTATCAGAACCATCGTGTCGTACGCCTTTTGCTGACTGCTCTTTCTACGCCCACCACTGCAAAACCTTCTCTGTTGTCTGTTGTTGGGCTGTCCGGTAACCAGCCATGGAAGGTTCCAAGTGGAAAGAGGTTCTGGGTCTACCAGCGCTTCTTGAAAAGCTCGTCTTCTGTCTTAGGAACTCATTGGATGCTACGCTTCTGTATCGAGTAAGTACTACTACTGCTACTTATGACAGAATGGGAGAGCACGAGGGGGCTCCACTGGAGAGAGGGAGGATTTCACACCCCATGTTTGACTGTCCATCTAGTCACTCACTCCGATAATAGTGTGATCCCTTTCTAACTAGTGCTCTCTTTCCTCCTGTCCTCGCTTCGTCTGCTGTTGGCTTAGTCTGCTATGCTGGCTTTTTATGTCGGATACTATGACGGCACAAGGACGGCCCTCAAATACCTTTCCATAGACTTGGATCTTGCAGGGGCCATTTCTGACGTTCTTCAGGAACAGCTTGACCTCCTCGAACACGCTCTTCCTGGAGAAACGGTGACAGGTGCAGAGTATATTCTCCGTCTCCTGGAGCTGGTCAGCAATGACGCAGAGCTGTTGGAGACTGAACTCCAAGTAATAACAGTCGACGCTGGACAGGGAGGAGCAGAAGAGAAAGGGAAAGAGGACATTATTGGTTCCTCGAAGTGGCGCACCCTGGTCAGGCAGGTTGGCGACATACTTGTTGATGAAGATGCCTCACTGCAAGCGAGAGAGAGTTGCATTATGGTTTTAAGCAACATCCTGGAGGTAGCTCCTGGTGCAGCAACAGTCATTAATGACAGCGGTGGAGCTTTAAATCAGGCCATAGAGATGCTTAGCTACGAAGTGCTACACAGGGAGAGACCGGAAGGGGAGGAATCCGTCTTGTCAGCGGCGGCGCTGCTCATCCACCAGCTTTTGTCTTGCCGAAGCTTTCCCCAGAGTTCTTCGAATAGCATGCTATCTGTTCTGAGAGACGATCTTCCTATGCTGCTTTCTTCAATGGAAGGTTTTCGTCATCAGCCAGACATTCCTGAACGCTTGTTAGCTTTAGTGCCTTGTCTTCGGCTTTTCCTGGATCCGAATGGCGGAGAAATTATCAGGAAACGAGGATCACGATCTGAAGAGGAAGGCGGACAAGCAAGCATTCAGAGTAAGGATAGCGCAGTCAGAGCTTTTTCTGAATTCTTAGACCAGTTCAGCACAAGTTAAGCGGTTGACAAGAACAGTAACAATATTTATTTCGGTAGCCAGAGATCTCAACTCAAAGCACTTTCTTCTTCCCTCGTCTTCTCTTCCGTTTTTTGCTGAGTTCGGCTTGCGACTTGCTTTTCTCAGGCGCTGGTGATCCAGAGTCATTATAGTCCTTTAGCCTTGACATAGTCTCTTTGTTATCGACGTTCTCCTTCTTTTGCTCATCCTTCTCCAGAAGTGTGCTCGGGCTTGTTCTTGCCTGTGGGTGGCGCAGCCAAGGATGATGAGGTCGCTTCAGCCTTCATGCTCCTTCTCCGTTTCTTCTTTCTTTTTGTCTTGCAAGCTTCCTTCTGACGGGCTTGAGTATCACTAGACACATCCTCTCCAACAGTGACGGGGGATGTTGCCTCAACTATCCTTTGTCGCTTGATGTCGACTGTTGCCTGAAGAGATCGTGGTTCATTCGTTGCAACCTCTACGTTCTTGTCCCTTTCCTGTTGGGAGCGGTTGACATCACCTCCTTCGGAAGTCGTGTCGTTGGGTTGTCCATCCTCTATCTCTTGCGTCGGTTCTTCTTTCTTCGCTCCACTATCAATATTGTGACTTGAAGGTCTGACAAAGACGAAGGTCCGGCAAAACTCTGCCTCAAATTTCTGGGCCAGCGGATCTGTTGTTCGATGGCGATATCCCGGGAAGTGATCAAGGTAGAATGGGAGACAAGAGAGGACAACAAGCCCGCTCTCTCTTGCTTGCTCCTCTATTTTCCAGTTTGAATAGGGAGGCTTGATCTTCAAAGCCACATGAATTTGCCCGAGTGGTTGAAGAAGGCGTTGAGCAGAGACGAAGAAGTCACGAAGAAGAGTCCTGTTTATATGCACTCTTTGCTGACCACTGATCGACAGATAGCAAAGCCGTCAGAGGGAGAGAGGGGGAAGCGAGAAGAGAGCAGCGGTAGAGTCCATCAGGAGAAGTGACTGTCAAGGGGACACGTACAAGGAAAGACCAAGGTCACCGCCTTGTGTAGGAGAAGAAGTCAGAATTAGAGAAATGGCGAAAGCCCAGGGAAATGTGGGTCCCTTCAGACCGAGCAAACGGTTCAACGCAGAACGCAGTGACAAGGTCAAGGGCAAATGGGACCGACCGCGGCTAGAGATAAGGGACCAAAGGAAACGCCACAATGACAAAGGACCGAGCAGGGATGAAAGTAAGAAAGAGTACTGAAGAGGCAACGAGATGAGAGCCTGCCTCTTTCAAGTCTCACCTGTGGGGAAAGTTAAAGATTATGCGGTCAAACTTCTCATTCCCTCTATTCAGAGTTTTCTCCAATTTTGTCCCATCCACGGCGTGCCTTACTCTCCCTCCGAGCTTTTCTATCTCCTGCAAGCATTCGGCTGCGCCTTTGTACTTCTCTAATACTTTCTTTTTGCTGTCCAGAGAAGTGCAGAGCACGCACAGCTCTACCCTTCCTCCGCCCACCTTCCTTTCTTCCGCAAGCCTTCGCAGCAACGCGCGAGAGAAGGAGAAATCTGCCAAGCGAGACGAAAGGTACAGGTTTGAGATATACACAACATAGATTGAAGATCGTAGAGCAAGACCCTAACCAGGATCTAGAGGTAGAGACAGGAGTAAGGGCGTGATGGATGGATCAACAAGGACGGAGATGGCGATGCAAGAGGAAGGAGAATGGAGTGCTGAACTTAGAGAGCAAGTCCGGGGTGGTATAGCGAAAGAGCAAGAGGAAAGTGATGAGCACTACTAAGAGATAGGGAGCTCCCTCTAGTCCAAAGAGAGGTTGTCTATCCTACCGCCATCGCCCACAACCAGAATAGCCTGGGTCGGCTTATATAGAAAGTTAACGGAAGAATTTGGCTTCTCCACAGTGCTCCTCTTCCTCTTCTGGGCTCCAGAAGGAGAGGTGTAGGTTGGGGTGATTCGCCTTTCCTTCAGTCCGGTCAGAGCAGCCCGCGGCCGCTTGACGTTGGTCTCCTTTCTTTGCACCCGGCTTTTCTTTAGCTTTCTTGCCCGCTGCTTCTCTCGCTTCCCCATTACTATTGGCAACGCCTACGGTGCGATGAGAACCACTTTACGATGCAGGCTTGACTGTTGGCGAAGCTCCTTAACTGCACAAATCTCTCACTCTTCCCAAACCCTGACAAGCCTCTCCCTCCGCCTCCTTACCCTTGCTTCTGGGGCCGAGTTTAGTTCTCTGTCTCTTCTACTCTCTCGCGCTGGAGCTCCGCCTTTCATAAGCTGCTTTCTCCGTCAATCCGCCAGGTCTCTGACAAGCTGAGGATGACAGGAAGCCAGGACATCAGAAGCCAAAGGTTTTCCATCAGAACCAAAAACGCCAAACTTTGACTTTCCCACAATCAAACCTCTGTGTTGGCGAAGGAATTAGGCTTTCCCACATGTCAACGCACCACCCATTTCTCATTCTGATCGCTGCCGCTGTGACCTTTCTCTTCCTCTCTGTCTTCTGATCCTTCATGCACTCCTCCTGCTCCCTTCCCCTTCCTCTCTCTCCACAGGGCCCCGAGGGCGCCAGAGCAGGGTGCTCAGAGCTCGACAGGCTTGGCTGCTAGGAGAACAGTGCAACTGGGCCAGCGTGACCTTAAAAAAGCAACATATAGAAAGGGAACACCTAGTGTGCTTCTAAGCCAGGAGGCAGGGTCAAAGTAGAAGAGGATAGAAGTACGATCAGGTGTACACGGACACGGACAAAATGCCCAAACAGAAGGAAGAAGGAGCGAGCGAGGATGTAGTGTTCTCCTCCCAGGCGCTTTCCGTCGTCAGTGGCTGGATTGGCGACTCAGCTGGCGCTGAAGATGGAAAGACAGGACAGAAGAAAGAGGCCGAGGAAGAGGTCATTGCACATAGAGGGAAGGGAGGTCTCGGTGCTATCATCACCAAAGCAAAAGAGGTAAGAGACTGCCACCAGAGCACTAAGATTATCGAGAGAAGAAAAGGGAAGGAGGGCCAGGAGAACCCACATCCCCTTCTCTGTCCTGCTGCTTTAGACTGCAACTGAGGAAGAGAAGAAGCTTAAGAGACTTCTCTCGAAAAAGAGAAGGCGAGAGGAGGAAGAGGAAGCTGTGAAGGTAGATGAGGAGAGTGACG
Organism: Hyphochytrium catenoides; assembly: GCA_900088475.1. Taxonomy (NCBI): domain Eukaryota; class Hyphochytriomycetes; order Hyphochytriales; family Hyphochytriaceae; genus Hyphochytrium; species Hyphochytrium catenoides. Next base: position 32,486 of record FLMG01002850.1, on the reverse strand, counting down.
AAGAGGAAGAGTCACGAACGACAGCCATAAAAGAGAGAAAGGCACCAAATGACCCTATAAAGGCGGTGGTTGAGGGTGCACCCGCAGCTAAGAAGAAGAGAAGCCGGAAGAAGAAGAAGAAGAAGGAAGACGACGCTGCGCCGGAGGAACGGAGTGACGTTCAAACAACGAAGCGAGAGGGGGAGAAAACGAAAGAAGTGCCATCTTCATCAGCGAGACCTGCAGCTGCATCTGAGGTATGTGTCACTTTCTTGTTAATCCTCCTCTCTTCTTCTTCCCTCCCTGAGGTGAGGCCTGACCCCAAGTATGATTCAGGACTTAGGAGTGACAGAGAAGAAGAATAGAACATCTGAAGGAAGGAAGAACGTATCGCAGGAACCTGGCAATGCAAGAGGACAGAATCATGTCTCCGACGGGTCGCAGCGAGGCCCAGTGGGTGAGAGTGGCGCGCTGGGTGCCCAACAGGACATCGTACAAGATGGAGAAGAGAGACAGAGGAAAAGGAAGAAGCGCAGATCAAAGCAGAAGAACATCAGAAAAGACAATCGTCCTCTGGTATGGCTATAACGGACATTTTGACGGGACTGATAAGTGTTAACCTGGCAGTGTGTCCTCGTCAGTGCCAAAATTTCTCTCTATCTTTTTAGACTTGAGTTCCTAAGCCCTCCGTTCCGTCTCTTGTTTTCAGTATCACCTTGTCTTCTCCTGCTAATATATGCTATCTTGTACTATCGCCCTGAGCATTGCTCTCGGAGTCTCATCTTCTGCCATGAGCTTGTCCTGCCACACGGCTCACAACTAATCTTACCCTTCAGGAACTCAGGCCTTCCTACTTGCGTCCGGGATCGGCTGACTATGCAGGGCGCCAGCTTACGGTAAGTAAAGAGCTTGCGTCATACATGGAAATCGCAACTTTGTGGCAGAATATAGTGGTAGCTCAATGCTTAAGAGACAAATACTGGTTGTCAGTTGCAAACTCACGAAGAAGGGTTAGATAGAAAGTCGGAGGTGGTCAGCCAGAGGAGGAGGAGAGGGTTGTGCAGCCCCTTCTCAAGGACAGAAAGGAAGTGTCGAAGACATTCAATTACCTGATTGACAAAGAGAGATAACACGGACCAAAGGTTATAATGTGGTTCCCTCAGGTTATAATGTGGTTCCCTCATATTTTTCCTCTACCATCACTGAAGGATGCAACGCTGGAGCGACTTGGCGTGAAGAGTAGTGCGAATGACATTGATACGCTTGTCATCAAAGAGCAGGCGGAAGGAGTAAAGCAGAAGGGTAAAGTAGAGCGCAAGGACTTGGACAAGTTGAGAGCTGATGGTGAGCGCATTGCAAATGGTTCTCCTTGTATTTCCGTAGCTAATGATTGTGGTTCTTGGCTAGCTGAGGCGATAGAGGAGAAAAGGAAGAAGACTGCCAAGGCGTTGAAGTCCGCAAAGAAGAAGGAAGGCCATCGCATCCCGCTTTCGAGAGGGATGTGGGCTGTCATTGACAAAAAAGGAGTCCCAACCAAACCTCGTTCATGACGTTAACAGCGTCATTGCTAACTCTCCTTAGTCATAATAGCTAACCTTGTGAATTGGGAGTAAGCCTTTGATTGACCTTTTCGGCCTATCTATATATAATAAGAAGTAATTGAAGAACGTCTGGGGTTAGGCAAGTCATCCAATGTCTCACCGGTTTGCAAAGGAGGCGGGAGAAGCAGGAAATAGTGAAGAAGTGCCCAGCCATCGGAGCTGAGGAAAAAGAGGGTACAGAAGCAAGTCCACAAACTCTTGAAATGTCGCCAAAGAGTGGGACTCATCGACTATGTAATCATATGCCCACTGCAAATGCTCTACATAACCCTGGAAGTTCTTTCGGGTGCACATGGCGCGGAAGGCAGACCCTAGCTTCTCTTTTTTGGTCGGATTGATCTCCGTCGGATAGCTGCTATCCAGACGGATCAGACCCTCGTCGGGCACTTGTAGCGATAGGAAGAAGCTAATAGCTCTGCTCGCTATTGCAAACTCCTCTGAATGCGAAGAGCTGGAGCAGGTGGGCACAAAATACGGAAAGACGATACTCAGTGTCTAGAGCTTTCGTGGAATGATACTCATCAATAATGTAACTTAGACAAGACTTGCACTTGACATAGAGTATAAAGTTAAGGACCTCGGAGAGAGTTTCCGATGCTCACCTTTCTCCTAAGCCTAGCGCTCCCATCAAACTCGCAGTTATTCTGTTCTCTCCATAGCGAGTAAGGACGCCAACGACCTACACGTCACGATAAAGATGAAAATAGGCAGCATGAACCATTTGCAAGAAGTTGGGCTAAGAGACAGACCAGCCACAAAGAGGAGAATTTTGGGTAAGCGCAAATCTTGGACAAAGAGGAGGAAAGGGTGGTCATGTAGAGCACATATTGCTACCTTTTGGAGCGTGTCTTTAACTATTGCGCCTGGTATAACTGGCGGCGTTCTAGCGCAGACATGAACAATCTGAACGGCAAGGAAAATGGCCTTGTGCTCGCTTCCTCTGGGAAGTTTCAGCTCCTCCAGAGCTCCCATTAGCTGTAGTACTGCAGCGCTCGGAGGAGTTTTGAGTCTACGCACGTCCTGCGCATTCGACGTCAGGACACTTAGTAATTGATAAAGAGCGGAGCGAGAAGTGGTCGGAAGCAGCTTGCATCCTCTCCTCCCTCTCCACCAAATAGAGCACACTATCCAAGCTCAATAAGTCGCTGCCCAGTGATCTAAGTGCTCAAAAACACCTCATGGTTACCTGGAAGACGGATGCATATAGCGTGAGAGCCGACGCAAGTTCCATACAGGCTCCATGGAACTCCTTGGCTGAGAGCTCTGGCACCTCAAGAACCTCAGCTGATATCACAGGCACGAGTTAGAGCAAAGATAGGCAATGATAGGCGAACCTCTCATAGCTAGTAGACGACCATAAAGGAACCCGAGAAACCGGCCGCAGAGCTGGAGACGACGTTTGCATTCAGCTCCTTTATATAACTGATGACCTACCTATTGGGCCCCAATCACTTGACTGCATGAGATGTCCTTCGATGCAACCCTCCAAGACCACAGCCATCGTCCGCACTGAAGTCAACACCCGGCAGGAGGCCGAGAGCGTCGCCAGCGACAGTTGAGGAGAGCGCAGGAACTCCCAGATCACCCCCCCTACAGCTGCCCCCACAGCTTTAGTGTTGTCCTCGGTTAAGTCCTTCAACGTTTTCGTTCTAGCGGCGCTTTGTTCCGTCTTTTGACTGTCCACTCCTTCTTCTCTGCTCAAAGTCAGGAGTTTGTCTCGGGCAACATTAGAGAGCTTGTCCTTTATCACACCCCAGCCGGGCATTGCCCAGCTTTTTTGAAAAGACAGAGACACTGAAGGAGAGCGGCCAGGCGGAGGGAGAGGCACTACGTCCACCGCGCATAGGTTTGCAAAGGCCACCACCTCACGAATGATGCCCATCATCTCCTCCTGGCCTACCAATCCGATGATGATCGGAGCTTTGACAACGGTCTCATTAAGAATCTATAAGAATTTACAGGCAAAAACTGTCAGAGGGCATAGGGAGAAGCTTGAAAAACTAACCACCCCATAGCAAGAACGCACAGCTAACCGCAGCGTAAGGCCCCTAACCCCTAATAACTGTTGAGAAAAGAATGGGGAAGAACGGCAAGGAGAGCCCCGCCGGAAGCAAGAGTGTATCATATTGCATAGACGAGGAACAAATTTGGCCAAGAGGGCAAGACTTCCAGAAAACTAGAAGAACAGAGAAGGCTGGATTGCGATATTCCAAGAAATTTACCTCGTGCAGAAGACCTGCAAAGCTACTTGGGGAGAGTCCATAGAATTCTCTAGACGTATCTCCACCCAAAGGTTGCTGAAGGAACCGTAACAGAGACTTCAGCTTGCGCACGCGTGATAGACACGACGAACTATGTATGGAAGAGGTAGTAGCCTTTAGCAATGAGAATTCGGTAAGCAGATACAGGACTCGGAAGCAATTGATCGATCGTTCGTTGACACTGTCCGCAAGCAAGACTAAGTCCTGGCTTTCCAAGTCCTCCACCAATTGGTCCGTAACTGAGCAGCTAGTGTGAAGCATGGTAATGCATTCTCCGGCTATCCGGTCATAGGACTCAGGGGTAATGGAGCCCCAAGCCAATGAAGAGAACACTCCGGAGTCCGAGATGAAGTTTACAAGTATGGGAGGGATCTTTGATTTCTGGGAAGCAATCAGCTTCACATACAGGAGCACCAACTGTCCATAGAAGGCCCCGACGCTGAACTCTACCACCCAAATATAGATGGATTAGGTGACCATCCACAATGGGTGAGTCAGGATAGTGGAAACGTAAGTAATAGCCCACATTGGTAGAAAAATGATTGACAGAAAAGAAATGGTGCCTTCAGTATGTGGGACAAAGTAACAGATCCCAAGGAGCGCCAAACGGAAAGAATAACCAAGGGAAGGCCATGAAGCGAAGCGCCATCAATTGCAGAGGCAGTCTAGCACCGAGCCGGCTTCGTCCGTCCTACCTTCGCCATGTCCCTGATCTCTTTCCCTCGCTACGAGGCACTGGTGGGTAAGTCCATAGTTCGCCCTACAAAGTATCTCCCCAGCCAAGAGTATTACTGGATGTGATGGCGGATATACCTCAACGAACTTTTCCATGTCGCTCAGTACTTGCGGCGTTAGAGGCCAGTCCTCCCATGGACATTTGCGCAAAGTGGAAACGAAAGAGCGTAGGACGTACTGTAGTGCACAAGTAACCCCCAGCAAGAATATTAGACAAATCTTAGGGTTACTCACGACAGATGGCCCTGCGATAGATTGACACAGCAAGAGACTACAGCCCAGATCAAAGAGCCAGCCCACGACATTCAGCCTTATAGCTTAAATGAGAGTGATGAAGATGAGCGAAGCCAATCTTAAGGATACACTTTACACGTAAGAGAGACACGCCACTCATGCCATCTTACCTCCGGCGAATGCTGCCTTAGATCGGCAAAGTTCTTCCAGAGAGCGTTTAGGACCAAAGGCGGTCTAAGGGAGGGAGGCTGCACGTTGATGCCTTCATTGCCCATTAAATGAGACAGCGAAGATGAAAAAGAAGATAGAACCGCGGAAACAGTATTCGTATCTTCTTCCATCCAAGGTGGCAATATCCTCGCTGTCCTGGTGCCTGTTGCAGGCTGGTAGACCGAGGTCAGGAGAGGGTTGAACATCTTCTTGAAGCACTGCCAAAGAAGAGACGATTCCACGCTTTCTCGGCCCCACGTCTCGTAGGAAGCTTGAATAGCAAGCGTTGACCGAAGAACAGGCAACCGAAGAAGAACTGTCACCATTGAGAGAA